>JAPFRF010000014.1:6000000-6260000 GCA_029282475.1 Phrynocephalus forsythii | reverse complement strand
TCCCTCTGTTTATCTTCAGTGGCTCTCCACTCAGTTTCAACAACTTCAAAATAAATAGCTAAGAATAAACACCAAACCAAAATGAAACAAAACAAGGAAAAACCAAATCACACCTGTATTTAGGGTTTTATGGAATTCAGTTCTCCACCTAATGCCATGAGTATACTAAATTTAAAAGTGTTATCACATTCAGTCTATTACTTCCAAACAGTACCAGCATAACCACTTAATATTTCCTCTGTCTTCCTGTGGGCTAATACTATTATTAGGTCTAATTAAAAAGCCGTAAAGATCTGAGGAATGCCGCAAACAGATTGATACCAATTGGTGCCAAAGGTGATATTTGTCCTAATAAAAGCCGCAGGTGGCCCTGAAGCAGCGAAGTGAACGAATAACAGCCATGAAATCATTAAATATATCAGATGCTAAGAGTTGGGAGCCCCCCCCCCCCCCCCGTCACCTAAGGAGAAAATGAGTTGTAGGCTTGTTCCTGCTGATCATTCAGGCTGGAAATAAGTGGGGAAAAGAGGGTCAGGAAAATGGGAGATGCTTTTTGGTTGAAAAACCTGAGGATCCGGTTCAGAAGCATCTTTCCTAGAGCTGTGACATCCAGAATCCAAGTTGCTCAGTGGCTGAGGTAAGTCGACACAGAGCCAGGGATTGGGAGTTTGATTGGTCACTGGGCCTCCATGACAGGGGAGGCCCAACTCAGCAGTTCTAAGATGACAAGGGGGTCATGAGTAGTCATAAGATTAAGATTATTGGTATCCATTCTCAGGAAGAATGAAAAGAAAAGAAAGAAGAGAAAATTAACATGCTCAATTGTGATATGCTCCTTCAAATCAGGGTCAAGGAGGGAACAGAGTAGGTCAGTGATGGCGAACCTTTTAGAGACCGAGTGCCCATATTGCAATTCAAAACCCACTAATTTTTTTGCAAAGTGCCAATACAGTAATTTAACCTGTATACAGGTGGCTATGAAGGGGCGATACCAGGTGCCCACAGAAAGGGCTCAGAGTGCCACCTTTGGCACCCGTGCCATAGGTTCGCCATCACTGGAGTAGGTCTTATGATAGTATATAAATTATCACCACCACCCCCTCAAGCTTTGCGGAAGAAAGAACACCATGAAATCCAAAAAAGCCCTCTATCACCATGTCTAGTCCTGCCTTTTGCATTCATGCGCCCGCACGCGACACCAGAAATCAAATGCATGCAGATGCCTGTGCAGTCGCAGGAGTGTGAGTTCCACATCATAGAGGCACATACCACTAGGCCGCAGCCTCTTTCTGGGGCCCGCCCTTCCCTCAGGCCGGTGGGGGCTTTTGCTTCCAGTTATCCCAAAGGGTTCTGCTTCTGCTTATCTACTGCCCCATACCACTTCAAGTAGTCTCTGGGTGATGTACAGATTTATTTTTTACTTTTTACTTTTTATTTTTTGAAAATTTAACATAATACTAGAGATGGGCACGACCAGAAAAAAATGTTTTTTTGAGTTTTCATTTTTCGGGACAGGTCCATTTCGGGTCGTTTCCGTTTTTCGCAAAATTTTTCAAAAATTTGTCGTTTCGTCGTGTCATTTGTCGTTTGTCATTACCACCGCGATTTAGCGCGACTTGACTTCCCAGAGCATGGGGTTAGGGGGTAAGGGCTAGGCTTAGGGTAACGGTTAAGGTTAGGGTGGGTTAGTGGGCTGTACCTCTGGGTGCCTCTGGCCCACTAAGAACACAGTGTACTGGTGTATGGGTTAGGGTTAGGGTTAGGATTAGGATTAGGGTTGGTGGGCTTTTTATGCCCTCTCTGGCACATCCAGAAGTCTCAGCAAAACCTGGCCATGCGATTGGTGGAATGGCTCCAAAATTTTGCATGGTACCATCATTGCGCGTGCACAGGTGTAAAAAAATAAAAATAAAATAAAATAAAATCAATGGAGACATTTTATTACAAGAAAAACCCACTGCTGCTACTGTAAAAATTCAAGCATTTAAAATAGCTAATTTTCGCATGTTTCTGTGGTGCTTTGGTGGGTTTTTGGACCACGATTTCAAAAAAAAATTGCGGTCGCCATTTTGGATCCCCCCGCACCGCATGGCAAATGGAGACGCCGAGGATGCCCCCTCCCAGCCCGGTACCAGCAGCCCAGGACAGGAGGGGGGGAAGGCTGGAGTGGGGACCCCCCCAGAAACCACCCCTCTGGTAGGTGCCCTCAGGCAGACATATTTTCGCCTGCTTTTTTGGCCAGGAATCGGGGTTTTTTTTATTTCTAAATCTTTTTTTCTGTGCCGCTTGGCATCGCGCGATCGCTGCGATGCCAGGAACAACAACAACAAATCAGACCCAATTTTTCTTTTGTCGGTTCGAGTTCGAGTTCTGGGGGAGTAATTGTCGTTACCGTTTCCGTTGCGTAATGGGAACGAGTAACGGAAACGGAAACGAGAATTTCGCCAAGTCGTGCCCATGTCTACATAATACTATAAACATAAATTACATTAAAGAAAAAACATTTAAAGAAACAAAAACAAGCAGACCAAAAGCAAAGGTCAAAACACCATAAGATCATATTATACATCCATTATAACTTGCCTTATATATTTACAATGAGTCAATAAAGGGCTTCCATATATCTATATAGATATCCTCTCGTAGTTGCTTTCTATATGAGGCTAGTTGTCGCAGATCTTCTGACCATTGTGTGAAGGGTGGAGGACGGTTATCCTTCCAGGCCTTTAATATAAGTCTTTTTGCCACCATGAGAACTCTCAAAATCCAGTTTCGCTGACCTTTAGTTAGACCCCGGGTGATTTACAGATTTTAATTACAGGATGCAGGCAACACATTGCCCCCCCCCCAGCAAGCTGGGTACTCATTTTACCGACCTCAGAAGGATGGAAGGCTGAGTCAACCATGAGCCTGTTACCTGGGTTTGAACCCCCGGTTGTGAGCACAGTTTTACCAGCAGTACAGACATTTAACCACTGCACCATGGGGCTCCCTTTAAAGCTGTGGTTTCCAGCCTTGGGACCCCCAGGTGTTCTTGGACTGCAGTTCCCAGGAGCCTTCATCACCAGCTGTAGTGGCTGGGGTTTCTGGGAGTTGCAGTTCAAGAATGCCTGGGTTTACCCAAGGTCAGGAACCACTGATGTAAACGATACCACCCACACAACACTGCACAGGTTTGTCACTTCCCGTTCAACTGGACCTTGGAATGAGCAATGTCTCTGATGGATTGCATTCCAGGAACCCACCGAAATCCTCCAAATCAATATTGTTGCTGTTCTAAAGATGGCAAGTGCTTTGACCATCTGAGCTCATGGCAGAAGGTAATCAGCCTAAAATGACCTATTTCTAAAGCCACGTCTTTTGCACATTTCTCCCTTTCTTAGATGAAATCTCTAATCTGTTTTTGGACACAGGTAGAAATCCCAAACTACCTCTGCGGGTACCCCAATCCATAACAAAACAGTAAGGAAATGAGTTAGCTTCTTACATTATTCATAATACATTAATCATGGCTTATATTTTGTAGGGACGGAAATACATAATAGAAGTCTATTGAACACATGGGGAGGTAAACGGTGCTTATTCTGTCTATTCCTCTTTTAAAAAAACTTGCAAAATAAGATCTCCAGTGTTCATATTCAGGTCCAAATGAAACATTTTGGAATATGTTGTTCCGAAGGAAGGAAGGAAGGATGGATGGATGGATGGATGGATGGATGGAAGGAAGGAAGGAAGGAAGGAAGGAAGGAAGGAAGGAAGGAAGGAAGAAAGAAAGAAAGAAAGAAAGAAAGAAAGAAAGAAAGAATGAATGAATGAATGAATGAATGAATGAATGAATGAATGATTAAAATGTTCTCTTTTTTTATTTTGTCTTGCTAAACTCTTCTTTGCATAACCTCATGACCTGGGAAATCCATTTATCTCCACCCCACATTCATAATAACCAGTTGAGGCTATGCTTGCTGTTAGCACAAAACCCTCCCTTCTGTGGTAATTAATTGGGCTTTCCTCAAAACCTAATAGAAGCACTATGGCTCCCGAGAGTAAGTTGATATATAATCCATAATCCAATCTTTAAGGTAATTTAGTGCATTCATAGTTTCCTAGAGCATGTCAGCAGGTATCGGAGGCACCTGTTGCTTCTGGCCTGAGTTGCAATCTTGTTCTACCAGCATGTGAAACAAAAGCAGAATTGCCCGTTTTATGAAAGGCCAGCCAAAGACAGGATTGGCTAGATCATGGCCTTAGATCAGCGTGCAACAAAAAAGCAAAGTGTGCTGCTTTTATAAACCACCCCAAAGGACTGAAAGCCCTCTCTGGATGTTTTACAGTTTACACCTCCACCCCACCCAGCCACCCCGTGAGCTAGGTACTCAATTTACCAACCTCAGAAGGACGGGAGGTTGAGTCAACCTGGAGCTGCTATGTGGAATTTAAGCCGGATTATGAGCAGAGTTTTGGCTGCAGTACTGCAGTTTAATTAGTGTGTCTCAAGGCTCTTACAAGCTGGTAAGTCCCTTGATACTGAATCCTCTTCTTCCTGTAAGCTCAATTCAGGTTACATCAATTATTTTTCTTGGTTTGATATTCATCTCAAAACTAGCAGACTGGATGGTGCCCAAAGAAACTGCCACTAAAAAAACACCAGCCTTTGATGAGAAAAAAATGTTATTGGTGATGCTTGGTCCCCTTTTGTTCTTTTTTGCTGCTCTTATTTCATGGAAACATTTTCCTTCTTTGGCCTCACTGCCCTTGGTAAGATTTGTTCACACCGATATGGAATCCAATCAATGACCCAATGTGCTCTCTGTGTTTAAAAAAAAAAACACACTGATGTTATTCCCTTCAAATGAAATCTAGCATTTAGCAAAACACAAAACACAGAGACAGAAAGGCAGGCTGCTGCAGCCAGTGGAACTGGAGAACCTTCCAGATGAAGGATTTGCTCCTCTTAAAGGCCTAGGTTCTGAAGAAGTGTTTCTGGCCTTTTCCCCACCATCTATTTGCCTCTTTTGGGTCCCGCTTAGCCCTTTAATGTACGGCTCCCTTTTAGTCCTTCTTGAAAACAGTAATTTTTATGGCATTCTGTAAAGAGAAGTAAAATTTCTGTTTGGACTTTATGGGCGTTTATACACGACCCCTAAACTCCGGGGCAAATGGCTCCCAGCTCCAGAGATTAAAAATGTTTACCCACCAGCTCCGGAGTTAAGGGGAAATTAAGTGTGACCCCGCCCACTTTAGCGCGTCCCAGCGCAGCTTTCAGGTACCTGCTTTTTGGATGTGAAAAATATTTGATCCGGTGTAAGGATAGTGAGTGCGGGGCTCTCCTGGCTTCTGTTTATTCTTTTTTTGCGCCCCGCCCCTTTAAGAGATCTGAATGCTGCCGGGAACAAAACGGAGGTAAACCGGCATTCTTTTCTTTCTTTTTTCTCCCTTCCTCAGACAGCCAGCAACCAGGAAGTGCGGAGGGGGGTGGGGACAGAGGAAGAGCGTCGAACCTCTAAGATCTCTGGTCCGAATTTAAGTGGCCAGCGGATCTTAGGGGTCGTGTAAAAAGGCCCTATATCTACAGTGAAAGCCCACCAGCCAAAGGGTTTCGGTTAGGAGTCAAGGAGAGGAGAGTGAAGTGAGGAGAGAGAAGAGAGGAAAGGAGCAGGAGAGAGCAGAAAGGAAAGGTGAAGTGAGGAGATAGGAGAGAGGAGAGGAGAATAGCAGAGAGCAGAAGACAGAAAAGATAGCAGAGGAGAGGAGAGAGCAGAAACAAAAGGAGGAGAGAGAGAGAGAGGAGAGGAGAGGAGAATAGCAGAGAGCAGAGGACAGAAAAGTTAGCAGAGGAGAGCAGAGGAGAGGAGAGATGAAAGGAGAGGAGAGTAGCAGAGAGCAGAGGACAGAGGACAGAACAGTGAGCAGAGGAGAGGAGAGAGGAGAGCAGAGGAGTCTAGCAGAGAGCAGAGGACAGACCAGAGAGCAGAGGAGAGGAGAGAGGAAAGGAGAGGAGAGGAGAGTAGCAAAGGACAGAGGACATAACAGAGAACAGAGGAGAGGAGAGAGGAAAGGAGAGGAGTAGAGGGCCTTTTCACACAACCCCTGAGATCCGCTGGTCACTTAAATTCGGACCAGAGATCTTAGGGGTTTGTCGCTGTTCCTGTGTTCCCACCCCCTCCGCACTCCTGGCTGCTGGCTCCATGAGGGGAGGGAGAAAAAAAGGAAGAAAAGAATGCCGCTCACCTCCATTCTGCCGTCCCGGCACTGCATTCAGATCTCTTAAAGGGGTGGGGGGCAAAAAAAGAACAAACAGAAGCAAGGAGAGCCGGGCAGTCACTACATTATATCCGCATCAGGAATTTTCACCTCCAGAGAGCTGAAAAGTGCACTGGGATGTGCTTAGGTGAGCGTGGTCGCACTTAATTATCTGTAAACTCCGGAGCTGGTGGGGAAACAATTTTAAGCTCCGGAGCTGGGAGCCATTTGCGGCGGAGTTTAGGGGTTGTGTACAAAGGGCCTTAGCAGAGAGCACAGGACAGAACAGAGAGCAGAGAGAGAGGAGAGAGGAGAGCAGAGGAGAGAGGAAAGGAGAAGAGAGTAGCAGAGAGCAGAGAACAGAACAGAGAGCAGATTAGAGGATCGAGGAGAAGCGGAGAGGAGAGGAGAAGAGAGAGGAGAGGAGAGCAGCAGAGGGCAGAGGAGAGGAGATAGGAGAGCAGAGGAGAGAGCCTAGAAGAGAGGAAAGGAGAGGAGAAAGCACAGAGGAAAGGAGGAGAGGAGAGAGGAGAGAGGAGAGCAGAGCAGAAGAAAGAGCAGAGAGGGAGAGCAGAGCAGAGGAGAGAGGAGAAAAAGGAGCAGTCCAGCACAAAAAAATCCCAGTGGAGAAATGGATGTCTTGCATATTTCTTAAAGATTTCTTAAAGTCCTCATTTGAATGGACATTGAATGGTTTCAACAAATTGGGTTGAAGAGACATAACGCCTGGTAAGCTATCAGCATCAGCAAAAACAGGAGGTGCTCCTCAAACAGTCATGAAAATGAAGCAAGGTTTGTCGACATCATAACAGAAATTGAATGGGAGGATCTCCTATTCCAGATCCTCCACCTCCAGTTTCTTTTGCAAACTCTTCTAGCTTTACCCTTAACAACACATCGGGTTCAGCTGTGAATGAGAATTAATGATAAAGGTGACAAAATCTCTCACTTAACCCAGCTTTGTTGACAAAACCTGCAAAGAGATCCTTCACAGATATGTTTGCTGCCTTCAAGTGTGAAGTGGGCATCTGACAAATATATGAACAGCTAATTAACCAGTATTTCTTTGTAACCACAACTGGGCTGTCTGAATGCAATTTTTTTTGATATGCCTCTCCCACTTTGGTGGAACACAGGTTTATTGCATTGGGATACCCAGCGGGCGGTTGGATGTCAAGAAGCACACCATCTCTCTCGTTGGCTCTGACTGATGGATGTGGAAATTAATTTCCTTTGGGTTTTCTAATTCCTGTTTCCTTCGCCGGCAGAAATGTGATTGCGTTCTGACAGGCTGGACAACCAAGTCTGTGGAATTAAGAAAATAGCATGGAAACCAAAGCAATGCCTGCTCGCTTTATTTATTTGCATTTATGAGATTGTTTGGCCTACATACCCTGGCTCTTCTAATGATGTTTGGCATGGGTTACCTCACTCTTCATAATTGAGTGGGTTGCTTATTAGCTCAGTTGCAAAACAGAAATGTCTGTGAAATATTATTTGATTGGATGTCAAGACCTGAGCAGGCATACATGCATATGAGGCCAATGCACACCTTCTGTGGACCCAAAGCATTCTCATGTGCAAATTATAAGTGTGAGAATTTGTTGCCCTTGACAATGAGGCAATGTGCAGAAATTCCCTCTTCTAACGATGGCCGATGTGTAACATGTAGTTCGGCTCTCTGTTCCCAAGCAAGGGATAGCCACCTTAAGATCTTCTCATGAGAGGAGGCCTTGATGAAAGTGATTCATTGCAAATGCAGACGGCGAGAAAACCCGCTAGAAGAGAACAAAGGAACAAGGAGTGAGCACCGATTGCCAAGGTGTCTTGGCAAATTGGACGTTAAAAATGTCCTAGCATCAGGTGTCTTACAATCCCATACCATGAATTGGTGTCTCGTGTGTATCACAGGGGACCAGGAGAAGACATCCTTGAGCTGAACGAATGGCAATTTCATTTATCCTTCAGAATAGATCAGCTTGAAAGATGGTTGTGAAAAAAATGGCCCAGAATCATTTTGCACTAGAACTGGGCATTTTCATTGGAGTGAGACCTGGGACTTCTTTAGGGCTTTCCTAGCTTCAGTTTTACAGATCTCCTACCCTTCACACCCCATTTCATCACAGCCTTGGGGAAACTGTTGTGTAAGAAGCACAAAAGAAGCCCAAACAGGATGGTGGTAAAATGAAACAAGCTTCCTCTGCTGAGCAGGGAATAGAGGAGCAAAGGATGAGAAATGGAAAAAAAAACCAATCACATCACCGACAAAATGTTAATGCTGTATCTAGAAGTGGTGCTCTCCTGAGTGCTAGCTGATGTCTGATTGTGAAATCCCCATTAATAGCAGGAGTGCAATTAATCTCCACAATATAAATAACTGGGATATGAAGATCACCTCATTGGAAGGGAAAGATTCTAAGAACAGGAAATATCCAGCCCCATGAAGGACTGTTATTCTCTTCACTGGGTTATTTATTTATTTATTTATTTATTTATTTATTTATTTATTTATTTATTTTTGCATTTGTATACCACAACCAATTTTCTCCAGAGGGAACTCTGGGCAGTTAGACTAGTTCCTTTCTTTCTGCCTCTGTCCATACCACAAGAGGGATAATGGTACTGGTACTCAATTTAAAAGACAGTTGTCAAGGATGACTGAGTTAATTTAAGTGAAAGGGCTTGGAATACTCAAAAGCCACAATACAAGCAAGCATTTGTTATGGAAATGTCACTGAAATGTGCAGTTTCCCTGATGTAGGCTGCAACATTCATCCAGGTATAATACTCAGATTTTTTCAATTGACAAAAAACTTTATTTATTTATTTATTTATTTATCTATTTATTTATTACGAGTTATATGCCACCCGCCCACTACCCAAAAGTCTCTGGGTGGCTTACAATCAAAAGAATTAAAACAGTTAAAACATAAAATATGATAAATAATTAATAATAAAAATGTTATACTAAAATTGCCATCAGAGGACCCACAATCTATATTGTGCCAATAATTCGTGGCTTCCATTTTGTTTTGCAAAAATGGTAAATTCTGGTCAACATCAAAGGTCAACATTCACATGCTCCGAATGTAGCATGTCCAGAAGTTCTCACCATGGTTCATGTTGTTGTTGTTTTTTCCTACAGCCTGGAAAAGGTCCATTTTTGTACTGTGCATTCTCCAGGCAAGTAAACAAATGTTGAAAGAGGATTTGTCCACCTCCTAGATCCCAGAACACCTCAAGTGTCTCCTGGTCAGACTTCAGCTTCTGAGATTTAGGAGAGGGATGATGGAAAGGAGAGGGATGATGGGAAAATGTGAGGTGTTCCCATCATCTGCCCCATCATTTACCAACCAAACTCACAAAATGGGTTGATGATGTTTTCCATATACATGAGATGGAAAATTCTACAACTGTGCCTAGAATCAGCTTCACCCTTCAGCAACCTCCTTCCCACTCCCTCTGCTACCCTCTCTGCCTGGTCCTATCACAGGGAGGTGGCAGCAGTGGGGGTGGTGGTGGAAGGAACAGGTTTGGAAGTGACGGGGGCAGCAGGAAGGGACATTGGCTTTTGCTGAACAAAATGAAACACTGGGTGGGTGGGAAGAGTGGGCACTTCATTTTGCTTGCACAAAGGGGAATCCCTTAAATGGGCCATGAACCAGCCTTGATGGTCAGGTTTCCTGGTTTGTGGTTTGGTTTGGGCCCATCTCTAGCTGTCACACGGTGTCAAAATGCTCCAGCGAAGAAGAGAGAGGTCGGGCTCTTCTGGATTATTGAGTCCAGCCAGTGCCAAGGAGGCATGATGGGAATCAAACTCCTGCAACTAGAGACCCAAACCACTAGCTCCTCATCCAGCAGATGCAGGGCTTGTGGTGTTTAAATTTTGGGCTGTGCCAACTGACTGAAGGACCTTGGGAAGTCCCAGAAAACAGTTTTTCTAAGGTCTGTGACTGAAGGAGGAGATGAAATTCACCCACACTCATCCATAGAACAGATCAGCAGTTTGCAAAAATGTTCACTTCCCAGCTCAATAATAGCTTGGCAACAGACTGGTGCAAAACCTCCGGTCATTTTGTTGGTTTGTAAAACCGAAACAGGAAGATTTGTCTTGCTCCCTGGTTGTTCTTAATTGTTTTTTTAAAGCATTTTGTTTGCTTTTCCCCCATTTACAACCTGCTAGGAAATGGGTTTGCTTTCAACTTCTCTATGGCTGCCCTTGATTCAAAGTCGAAGTGAAAGAAGTGAAATCAGAAAGACTCGGAACATGGGGGATGCCTCCCTAAGACAGGGCAATGGACTGGGTTGGGGTGGGGGGATTGGGAGAAGGATAAAAATGGAAACACATTCAATGCAGAGAAGAAAAAAAGCAGAGGAGAATTAAATCTATTTCTGTATTGATTTATTGCCTTGTAGCATTTGTGTATCCCTTCTCTCCAAGGAAGGTTCCCAAAAAATATTTACAACATAGCCCACCCTCTCCCTTTTTTGGGGGGGGGCAGGGAAGAGGAGGGGAAGGTTGTGTTTAATAGGGACTCAGGCTTGGAGTCCAAGACTCAGGTCAAGATATCCAAGAGTCAGACATAGACTCCGGATTCGAGATGAAAGATTCGGTCTCAGAGTCACAAACTGGACCATATGGCCTGGCAATTTATCTAATCAGATACACCAAGGTCTCTGGACAAAATGACGATGGAGCTGTCCATCGGAAGGGTCACCAGAGGTGGAAAGAGCTGAATTTTGACACTCTGCTTTTTCTGCAAGAAATGCAAGGCAAAATTATACCATCTCTCTCTCTCTCTCTCTCTCTCTCTCTCTCTCTCTCTCTCTCTCTCTCTCTCTCTCTCTCTCTCTCAAAGCTTTCCAATGCAAAATCTGCCATTTGATTCATGCACTTGGTCTCCTTCTCCCTGCTCCCTCGGTGTCCTTCATTTGCATAGCTCATTTTGTCCGTTCCTGGAACATCTTTACCCGACTCCATTATCTCTTAATGGTCTTAATAGATATGATGAACTCTCCCATAGAACTCATCGGCATTCTGTGTGGTTTACCTTCAACCTTTCTCCTTCAGAGTGTCTGTTTAAAAAAAGAAAGAGAAAGAAAGAAGAATATACAGGCTAAGGCCATCATTTATAAACGGAAGACACTATAATCTGGCACTCAGCCCATCTTGAGGACACGGGTTTTCCACACAAAAGGTGGAAAAGCTAAGCATTTTTAAAATACCTCTTAAATGGGTCTATCAGAGCAGTGAATTTTGAATACGATTTCATTTTCAGGTCCAAAATAATGAATTTGGGGTGGGTGGGTAGAGAAAAAAACTCCTTCTTCAACTCTTGTGGGGAGGCAACTACAACACCCAGAACCCTCTAGCTGCAGTATTATGGAACTTGCAATCTTCTCTGCTTAAAACAACAAAACAACAACAACAACAACAACAACAACAACAACTTCAAGCACTTTCCCGAGTGGTGGTGTCAACGGAAAAGAAAATGTCAAGAAAAACAAGGATGATAGTTGGTGCATCAGATTCGCCAGGACGCTTCACACAAAGGTCAGCCGGTGTCTGGGTTTTCCTCCATCTCCCGCCATAAGCAAAAGGTGCCCTAAACACTCCAGACCCATCCTATGCTTCGTTAACTCGTTGGCCTCAGAAAGGACCACGAGGGAAGTCAAGGGAACTGGGCAGGGGGACAAGGGAGCGGTCAGATGCTCCACCACCAAAGAAAAACAAGTGGGTGAGAAGATGAAGAGGAGGAGAATGTTGTCAGGGCTGAGGACAGAGGCAGGCAGACAGAAGGGGCACAGAGAGGGGTGACAAGGGTGACCTATACACTCCTTAAAAAAAAAAAAACCCCTTCTCTCCACCTCTGCCTGTTCCGTGCCTCCACAGCTTCAGCTCATCTTCACTCTCAAGGGAAGAGTTGATTTTGGCTTTGTTACGCCAACACCGTTTCCTTTCCAGGGGAAGGAAGGAAGGAAAGTATGAGTACCAATCTGCATGTGGAGCTAGAAATGACAAGGAGGAGGAAACACACCCTTTCTTGTTCCCCTTTGACCTTCTGCTGTGTTCCAGGTTCAAACAACTTGTTGCATGCTTTGGTGCTTCCTTTCAGCCTGCCAGTAGCTAGAAAACTGAGGATCTTGTTGCTGAATCATCACATCGAGGGGTGCGCTATTTGGGGAATATTCATTCTTGATTCCACGTAAGGCAGACCTTTTTCTAGATTAGCAAAACCTAGCCACACACTGTTTCTCTCCTGCTGGAATTTCCTCGGTAAAACCTAATTCACATGGTGTGTAATTCACAAGAGGGGAACAGCAAGAGCTTCTTATGGAAGCGGGCTCTGAGTGTGTTGTTGTATGCCATTTTGTCATGGTGGGACATGGCTGCAGCAGAAATTGAGACAGAGAAAACATCATTATGGTTTTTTTAAGTGCTGATTAGTTTATTGATGTTCTCTGGATTTAACACACACACACACACACACACACACACACACACACACACACACACACACACACACACACACACACACACACACACACAGCCTTGCCTTCTGAAACAGCTGGGTGACCCCAACCATAGGTACTAGAAGGAGAGGTAATAAGAACAGAAGGGCAGCTAAATTGGATATGCTTTTTTGGAATCCAATTGAACGTTAGTTGTGTTCCAGCCACAGGCCTAAAAATAATAGCAAGTTAGAGCTAATAGGTATTAGGTAGAATGGAGTCTAGCCAGCCAGCAGGAGGGTTGTGTGTGAGAGAGAAAGAGAGAGAGGGAGAGATGGAGAGAAGGAGGGTGTTCTCATCATCCAAGCAGTAACTCAAATAAAACATTAATAGGTTAGCCCATGCATCCCTTTTAGTCAGAAAAAGACAGGATAGTGATATTTATATGTGATATCTTTTATTATAGGGGTTTCACCTGAAATTAATAGATTGTGCAGGTTGTATTCTTTGCTGTGCTTAGAACAGCTTCTATTCATGGTTGTGCTTTGTGGAAGAACATTGCTAAAAAAAAAAATTCTTGATTTATTTACATATTTTATTTGCCAATATATTGTGTTTGTATGTCACTTTCCCCCCAGAACGTGGCCCCAGGGTGGTGAATTTTAACTACAGTGATGAATTAAATGATAAACTGTTTTAACACAAACATATATATTTGAAAATACCAATGAAGAAATAAGTCAGTGCATAACTGCATCTTTTGTTGTTGTTGTTCAGTCGTTCAGTCGTGTCCGACTCTTCGTGACCCCATGGACCAGAGCTCGCCAGGCCTTCCTATCCTCCACTGCCTCCCGGAGTATTGTCAAATTCTTTTTGGTTGCATCGATGACGCTGTCCAACCATCTCATTCTCTGTCGTCCTCTTTTCCTTTTGCCTTCGATTTTTCCCAGCATCAGGGACTTTTCCAGGGAGTCCTCTCTTCTCATGAGGTGGCCAAAGTACTGGAGCCTCAGCTTCAAAATCTGTCCTTCCAGTGAACATTCGGGGTTGATTTCTTTCAGAATGGATAGGTTTGATCTCTTTGCAGTCCAGGGGACTCTCAAGACTCTCCTCCAGCACCACAGCTCAAAAGCATCAATTCTGCGGCGATCAGCCTTCTTTATAGTCCAGCTCTCACTTCCATACATCACTACTGGAAAAACCATAGCTTTAACCATCCTGACCTTAGTTGGCAAACTGATGTCTCTGCTCTTTAGTATGCTATCTAGGTTTGCCATTGCTTTCCTCCCAAGAAGCAGGCGTCTTTTTATTTCATTGCTGCAGTCGCCATCTGAAGTGATCAAGGAGCCCAAGAAAATAAACTCTGTCATTGCCTCCATTTCTTCCCTTTCTATTTGCCAGGAGGTGATGGGACCAGTGGCCATGATCTTAGTTTTTTTGATGTTGAGCTTCAGCCCATTTTTTCCACTCTCCTCTTTCACCCTCATTAAGAGGTTCTTTAATTCTTCCTCACTCTCTGCTATTAGAGTAGTATCATCTGCGTATCTGAGGTTGTTGATATTTCGTCCGGCAATCTTAATTCCGGCTTGTGATTCATCCAGACCGGCCTTTCTCATGATGTACTCTGCATATAAGTTAAATAGGCAAGGTGACAGTATACAGCCTTGTCGTACTCCTTTCCCAATTCTAAACCAGTCAGTTGTTCCATATCCAGTTCTGACGGTTGCTGCTTGTCCCACATATAGATTTCTTAGGAGACAGATAAGGTGGTCAGGCACTCCCATTCTTTTAAGGACTTGCCATAGTTTGTTGTGGTCTACACAGTCGAAGGCTTTGGCATAGTCAATGAAGCAGAAGTAGATGTTTTTCTGGAACTCTCTGGCTTTCTCCATAATCCAGCGCATGTTGGCGATTTGATCTCTAGTTCCTCTGCCCCTTCGAAATCCAGCTTGTAGTTCTGGAAGTTCTCTTTCCACATACTGCTGAAGCCTGCCTTGTAGAATTTTGAGCATAACCTTGCTAGCATGTGAAATGAGTGCAATTGTGCGATAGTTGGAGCATTCTTTGGCATTTCCTTTCTTTGGGATTGGGATGTAGACCGATCTTTTCCAGTCCTCTGGCCACTGCTGGGTTTTCCAAATTTGCTGGCATATCTTATGCAGCACCTTTACAGCATCCTCTTTTAAGATTTTAAAGAGTTCAATTGGAATGCCGTCACCTCCACTGGCCTTGTTGTTTGCAATGCTTTCTAAGGCCCACTTGACTTCACTTTCCAGGATGTCTGGCTCCAAGTCAGCAATTACGCTATCTTGGTTATCAGGGACATCCAGATCTTTCCGATATAATTCTTCTGTATATTCTTGCCATCTCTTCTTGATCTCTTCTGCTTCAGTTAGGTCCCTACCATTTTTGTCCTTTATCATATCCATCTTTGCACGAAATACCCCTTTAATATCTCCAATTTTCTTGAACAGATCTCTGGTTTTCCTTTTCTGTTGTTTTCCTCTATTTCTTTGCACTGTTCATTCAAGAAGGCCGCCCTGTCTCTCCTTGCTATTCTTTGGAAGTCTGCATTCAATTTTCTGTATCTTTCCCTTTCTCCCTTGCATTTTGCGTCCCTTCTCTCCTCCGCTATTTGTAGGGCCTCGTTGGACAACCACTTTGCTTTCTTGCATTTTCTTTTCTTTGGAATATTTTTCATTGCAGCCTCCTGTACAATGTTACAAGCCTCCATCCATAATTCTTCAGGTGTTCTGTCCACCAAATCTAGTTCCTTGAATCTATTCTTCACTTCCACTGTGTATTCATATGGGATTTGACTTAGGTTATACCTAACTGGCCCAGTGATCTTCCCTACTTTCTTCAGTTTAAGTTTGAATTTTGAAATAAGAAGCTGATGATCTGAGCCACAGTCAGCACCAGGTCTTGTTTTTGCTGACTGTATAGAGCTCCTCCATCTTTGGCTGCAGAGAACATAGTCAATCTGATTCGGTATTGTCCATCTGGTGATGTCCATGTGTAGAGTCGCCTTTTGTGTTGTTGGAAAAGAGTGTTTGCAATGACCAGCTTGTTCTCTTGACAAAACTCAATTAGCCTTTGCCCTGCTTCATTTGGAACTCCAAGGCCAAACTTGCCAGTTATTCCTTTTATCACTTGACTCCCTACTTTAGCATTCCAATCCCCTATGATGAGAGGAACATCTTTCTTTGGTGTCAGTTCTAGAAGTTGTTGTAAGTCTTCGTAAAATTGGTCAATCTCAGACTCTTCAGCACCGGTAGTTGGTGCATAAACTTGGATTACTGTGATGTTCAAAGGGCTGCCTTGGAATCGTACCGAGATCATTCTATCATTTTTTAGGTTGTATCCCAGCACTGCTTTTCTCACTCTATTGTTGACTATGAAGGCTACTCCATTTCTTCTTTGGGATTCTTGCCCACAGTAGTAGATGTGATAGTCATCTGAGCTGAATTCACCCATTCCTGTCCATTTAAGTTCACTGATACCCAGGATGTCAATGTTTATTCTTTCCATCTCACGTTTGACCACATCCAGCTTACCCTGGTTCATAGATCTCACATTCCAGGTTCCTATGCAGTATATTTCTTTGCAGCATTGGACTTTCCTTTCTCTTCCAGGCACGTCTGCAGCTGAGCGTCCTTTCGGCTTTGGCCCAGCCACTTCATTAGCTCTGGAGCTACTTGTACTTGTCCTCCGCTCTTCCTCAGTAGCATGTTGGACACCTTCCGACCTGAGGGGCTCATCTTCCAGTGTCATATCTTTTAGCCTTTTGTTTCTGACCATGGGATGTTCTTGGCAGGGATACCGGGGTGGCTTGCCAGTTCCTATTGAGATTGCTTTGGTTTGGCCTTTGTTGTTGTTGTTGTTGTTGTTGCTGTTGTTGTTGTTGTTGTTGTTAATCATCATTATCATCATCCATCCATCCATCCATCCATCCATCCATCCATCCATACAAGGTAAAGGTTCTCGTCACAGTTTCCCAAAGATATTAGATCACTGGTTCAAATCCTGTCACGTCTTGTTTTCTATTAAAAGAAACAAGAACCCGTCTATCTCACTCTCCCTTTTTAAGGTTATTTGATCTACTTTGCTATGAAAAATTCAAATTACAGCTACTTGTCTGATCGGGAATAATAAAAGGTGAGAATGTGTCAGCTTCCCATGGAGATGTTAGACACGCAGGTGTCCTTTAATGAACCAGGTGAGTTTCACAGGGCTCAGCAGAGATGACAGTCTACTCCACCATCTTTGTAATTAAATGAATTCCATCATTCATTGCTCCACTTTCAGGACTGTGACTCCCCCCCCTTTGTGAACTTTTGTTTTAACTAAGAGAAGACAGTTGTGAGTCAGGAATGAATATTCATAAGACTATTTTTCAAGAAAGGCAGCTAATAATACTCTATCAAAGTTCTCTTTCTTCTGATCTTCCTTTTGCTGTCCTCAGAGAGATGAGTCACAATGCTTGTTGCCTTGATAAGGCCAGGCAGACATTGTGTTTAAGGTGTGCTTTTATCACCCCTTCCATTTACCCCTCTTCCTGCCCTGAGTTGTGTAAACACGAGGGCCCCTTATTGACATAGTAGGCTTTCCCATGAAGTCAAATTCTGAATAAATTGATCAGTACTTGGCTTCATTCTGGTGATGACTGTCCAGAGATAATATGTGAGTCACGGGATTCAAACCCATGATACCATTTCATTGAGAAAATAGGGGTGGAATTTGCCAGTGGTGTATTTGTTATCTCTTACTGTTTTACATGCTAGCTTTTAAGATCCAGTCCTTTAAAGATCCATAGACTCACTCACAATATTGAGGAACCGGGTATGGTCAATCCCACTCCGGCCTTTGGTCCGAACATTAAAGGAGCTGTCCATGACCACACTGAACTTAATTTTGGGATATGATTGGACACAATGGATTGCTTTTATGTGGAGTTCAGAGTGGATTGAGGGCTCTGTTGATATCAGCCTCCCATGAGCATAACTCAGAAAGTACTATAAGGGCTCAGGCCAGTAAAATATATATATTTAGATGAAATAGTTTCATGCAAAGAGTAAACCTATTGCAGCCCTTGGGTGGGTCTCACACGAGTGATGTTGATTCTGGTTTGTTCCTATCCTCTCATGCCTGATGCAAAGGACAGCAGCCACGAGAGGCTGTCCCTTCAGGGGTGGCAGAAATAATTATTGTCTATTATGCATTATTCCTTAATATGATTCTCTATTCCAGCTTGGGTGTTGACAAATGATCCCAATTTTACCTTTGCACCTCTCTGGAATGCTGAATCGCACTGTGGATGTTGGTTTCTTAGTAAAAGGAGTGACACAGCTTGTTCCTCTATCCTAGGCAGGTTTTTTTCCCAAAAAGACTGGGTTGGTAGGATGATTGGCTCCTAGACACTGGGTTAAAAAAAGATGTATAATTTTTCATCTGTGGCCAGAAATGCTACAGGGAAGAAGCAATTTCTTTAGCGTTGCAGGCTTGCTAAAACTTTAATGGGAGAAAAACATGCAGAGTGCCTCTTGGCTGGTGATACCAATAATTTCACATTCTCACTTTTTCCATCAATGACAGAAGGACCTCGGCTCTTCCATCCAGTCGTGATGGCACAATTTTATTTCATCCACTGATTTTATTGCAATAGTCTTTCTTTCTTTCTTTCTTTCTTTCTTTCTTTCTTTCTTTCTTTCTTTCTTTCTTTCTTTCTTTCTTTCTTTCTTTCTTTCTTTAGCATTCCTCTGTCTGCTTTCTTTTCAAAGTTTGCCAGTAGATTTCCCTTAGCTATTGGTTTGGTTTGTGTGTGTGTGTGTGTATTAATTTCTCTCTCTCTCTCTCTCTCTCTCTCACACACACACACACACACACACACACACACACACACACACACACACACACACACACCTCATCCTAACGATTTATACACTGTTCTTCAGGGCAAAAATTCTCCCAAGTTGGCTTCCCTCAGAATAAAACCAGTGCTACATGATTCAGCTTTTTTTTCCCCCTTGGTGAAATTGCAGCTCCAAATCAGGGGAGTTCAAATGTTCAGTCATCGGCAGTCGAGGAGATAGTGGGCACCAGGCATTAATTACAAACAGCCTGAGTTTGCAGAACAAAGGCTTCAAAAGGAGTGGGCACACCACACACCTCTCAAGGGAATGCATTTCCACAAATGTTGAGCCACCATCAGAAAAATCCCAGCTCCAAGCTTGGCCACTGAGATACCCTCTAGGTCAGTGTTTTTCAAACAGCCAAGGCACACCTTTGCAGAAAAAAACAAAGGCACACCACCATTAGAAAATGTTACAAAATTTAACTCTGTGCCTATATTGGGAATGCATTTTTTCAATTTTTCCGAGCCACCATCAGAAAAATCCCAGCTCCAAGCTTGGCCACTGAGATACCCTCTAGGTGGTCTGTTCCTATCCCCCCCCCAAGGAGCATCAAGGGCTAAGTCCACCTTTTGCATTTCAGCTGACCTCACCCAGCCCTTGCAAAAATTACTTTCAGGACTAAGCTAGGTGAGACAACACTCATCGCTGGCTGAGAAATTCTGGGAGCTGCTTCTTTTTCAAAAGCCATATTTATTCCCATGGAGTTTTCTTGGCAGGAATACTGGAGTGGCTTGCCAGTTCCTACTCCAGGCGCCTACAGCACCTGATATTCCCTGGTGGTCTCCCATCCAAGTACTAACCACTAACAACTGTAACAACACACACACACACACACACACACATATTTATTCCCAGGTTCTGTTTCAGTACCAGGGTCAGCATCACCCTCACAAGGCCTGGCCCTTGGCCCTGGGAGGTGATTTCAGGACCACGGACAGCAACCCTGGAACAACAGTAGGGAGGGACAACACAGAGGCTGGCTAGGTTGAAGCCTAAGGGACCCATAGGGACGAGGGACCCATTAACTGTGGGTCTCCTCTATTAAAACAACTATCCATACATTATAAATGTTTTAATTAATTATTAAAATCAGATTATCTTTAAAATATTCCAGTATTGAAAATGTATACCCCCAAAATGTGTGTGTGTGTGCGTGCGCCTCTCTCTATCTCTGTCTGTCTGTCTGTCTGTCTGTCGGTCGGTCGGTCGGTCTTTCTCTCTGTCTCTTTCAACTCCTAAAAGCCCAGGGGCCCAGGCATGGATTAATGTGGCCCCTACAGACAACTCACCTCTGCACTGGCTGGAAGCAACAACCACAAATTTTTTTAAAAAAACTTATTCTTAAATGGCCAGAAAAATGAACCCACAGAAGACTTGTAACCACCACCAGTGATGGGACCACATTGCCCACCTCCCTGGATATCAGCAGCTGGGCCATCCTTTCCATTAGAGTGGAAGCACTGCCCATAGACAAATGATATGGCGATGGTCTCTCTCTCTCTCTCTCTCTCTCTCTCTCTCTCTCTCTCTCTCTCTCTCTGTGTGTGTGTGTGTGTGTGTGTGTGTGTGTGTGTGTGTGTGTGTGTGTGTGTGTGTGTGTGTGTGTGTGTGCATGTGTGTGTGTAGAATCCTGTGCTGAACAATTGCTGTGGAGGATGCCTGCCTGTTTCTGGGCCTCAAAGGAGTCCTCAGCCAACCCCATTTTCTTTTGGAATGGGTGATCAAATCATCTCTGTTTTTCACTTCAGGCAGCAGAGTGTCTTGAGGTGGCTGCAATCCAGATGCCACCTGAAGAAGTGCATGAGATGTGGCTTGGGGTTAATCCACCAGCCTCTCCTCTGAAGGGGAGGGACAGTCCAGAGGTGCCTCTCATCTCTTCACCCTGTAGTTTTGCCTCAGGAGCAGGGCAGGGGGATGGAGAGGGAGTGCCTCACTCTGCCTAACAGCAGGGCCAGCTGGCTGGAACTTGCCTGCTGTCAAGAAGGGAGGCTTAACTCGCAGCTGTGCCGATCTGCACAGAGATCACCAGTGCCAATATACAAATTACCTGAGGAGCACAAGAGAAATGGGACCCCCTCCCTTTCCAGGGTGTTTCGGGGTCACAGAGTACCGTGGAGAACTCACCTAGAGATGATCCATAGAAGCAAGAAGCGTATGAATCAGATTATGTTTTAACACCCTGTACAAAGTGACGGATGGCCCCGAGAGAAGAGCCCTCCCTATTAAATGCAGCTGGAACGTTGCTCTTCAAGATGTGCAGAGCATTTAAAAGACTGATGGGCTCAGGGCTGGAGGAGAGTTATGTTTGTAGAGTCAAAAATCAGAGGCAGACACCTCAACGTTTACAAATGAAAAAGTCAATAAGAGGAAAGAGGAGAGGATGCTGGGAAATCGCTCCTTTAAACGGCACCATTTTGCATTTCAAAACCCCACCCTTCTCTGTTCAATAAGTATCTTTACCAATATTCAAGTATTATGTAAATAAGTTAACTGGCCATGCAAGGAGGGGAGTTGACAAGGCTCTTTGGTCATCATTGATTTGATCAACATGAAAGCAAAGCAAAGCAAAGTGTTCTGCATATAGACCGCCCCATACCACTTCAAGTAGTCTCTGGGTGGTTTACAGTTTTAATTACAGTATGCAGTCTACACATCCCCCCCCCGCATGTCAGGTACTCATTTTACCGACATTGGAAGGATAGAAGGCTGAGTGAACCTTGAGCCTGCTACCTGGGATTGAACCCCAGGTTGTGAGCACAGTTTTACTTGCAGTACAGGCATTTAACCACTGTGCCACAGGGCTCTCTCATGAAATATATTAAGCATGAGTAGGTTTAGAATTGCACACTACAGGAAGATAGATTCAGACTGAACAGAAAGAAAAGCTTCATAACTGTTTGAGCAGCACAACAATGGAACCAATGTCAGCAGGGGGTAGTGAGCACCCCATGCTGGAGGCATTCAAAAGAGAATGTGGGCAACCACCTAGCAGGTCTTCTTTGGACTTGATGTCCTTGTAGGCATCTCCCAACTTCATGGTACTATGATTCTCAACTTTGATTTTTCTGGGTCCTGGCTCATGTGGAGAAACAGCTCCCCCTGCCCCCTTTAATAAAGCTTTTATCCCACTCTCAAAGGACAGAACTCAGGTTTCTACCAAAGCTCAATGGTGTGGAATGATGGATAGCTTAAAAGAAGCCCCTTCTTCATACAGAACATAATTAAGCTGTGGAACCCCCTGCCACAAGATGTAGTGCTGGCTGCCAAATTGGGCAGCTTCACAGAGGGAGTTTAGGGTTTTCAGGATGGCTTTATATCACAGTTCCTCCAGGTATCTCTTGCTGGAGAAAGCTAGGCTGAGTGAGTGTCCTCCTGAAGGGTTTCCCACAAACAAATGTTTGGCCAGTGAGCAAACAGATGTTTGACACTGGTCTTATCCAGCAGGGACTCCTCTTACATTCTTAGGGGCATACTGGGGAAACCGATTTAACAAACCAGGAAGGTTCCTGCCCATGCAAGCTGAGAAAAGAGGAAGAGAGTGTGCCTACCCTAGAAATTTATAACAGTTTGATACTGCTTTAACATTTGGGCCTCATCTGATAATTAATCCTAGGGTTTGCAGCATGCTGAGGGGCCTTCCCATTCTCTGCTGGAGAGCTTCGGTGCTGTAGATCCACAGGGAAAGGGGTACCATAAGCAAGAAGCTGAGCTCTGTCTCGCCACACTACATATCCCAGCATCCTTTGTGGACTGAAGTGTTCCCAAAAATTACAAGGTGTTCAATCCCCTGCCTTACTTGTTTTCATTGTAGCCTGCTGGGCCTGGGAAAATTGTTCTAGCCCAGGGACCGCCACACACGGGTGACCTCACCAAGAGAAAGGGAGCACAGATAATCTTCGCGGTGACATTTCTCACCTTTTCCTCGCTCAGCAGTGCTGGACCCCCTTAAGGAAATTAATTAAAGACACCCAAAGTCATTTGGTCCTTACCAACTGCTGTGGAGACTGCTCAGCTGACAGAAAAAAAAGCTTTCCGGTGCTAAAACACAGCTTTAATGATCCTGGAGGTCACAATATTCATCCTCCTTCCTCCTTTTGTCTGCATCTCTTGCTTAACATTCAGGTTATCATTGGGGATGATCATTTGACTTCTTCTTTATTAGAAAGGCAAACGAGTGGGTCCTGGATCAGATCAAGTCTGTATTACCTCTGGAGGCAAAAACGACAAAACGGAGGCAGTCCTGCTTTAGGGGCTAATCATGGGAAGGCAGGGGCCTCTGGAGAAGGCAACAATGCTGGGAAATGTAGGAGGCATCAGGAAAAGAGGAAGACCAAATACAAGACGGACGGACTCCCTGAAGGAAGCCATGGGCCTGAGTTTACAAGAGCTGAAAAGAACTGTTGAAGGAGAGGTCCTTTTGGAGATTGCACATTCATGGGTTTGCTATAAGTCCGGGGCAACTTGATGACACACGCCCGTGATATCACTAGGGTTTATTTCTGTACCACTAGCTGCCCACTTTGCACCTTGAAGGTGTGAAAATTTAGTATGGGGCGAGTCCTATGCATTTTTAATGTTTTCCTCTCTTTCCTAAGACACCTACTGGGCTCAAAGGAGGTGGCTCCGCTTTTCTGCACAAACCAAATGGCACACAACCTTTTTAAAAAAAAAAAAATCTGGTCACTTATTTATTTATTTATTTATTTATTTATTTATTTATTTATTTATTTATTTATTTAAATACTTATATACCACCTGTCTTCCGGAGGAACTCTAGACGGTTTACAGCAAAATAGAAATAAAACAATAACAGAAATAATCAATTAGTAAAACATCACAATAAAACTGCAAAGAGGGGTCAATGGCAAGACGCTGGGAACAGGAAAAAAAAATTAACAGTCACCAAAGACCTCACAAAAAACCAGGTCTTTAAGACTTTTTTGAAGGCTGGCAGAGACTGTGCAAGGCACAACTGACTCGGGAGATGGTTCCATCATACAGAACCAGCCACAGAGAAGGCTCAGTTGCGGGTCACCATTTTCCGAGCCTCCCTGGGCGTGCCCACCCAAAGAGAGTGCGCCCACGACATTCTGGTTGGTCAGGCCTCAGTTGGTCTTTGTAAAAGCAAAAGCAAAGTGTTCTGCTTATATACTGCCCCATACCACTTTAAGTAGTCTCTGGGCAGTTTACAGTTTAATTACAGTATGCCGGCTACACTTTGCCCCCCCCCCCCAGCAAGCTGGGTACTTATTTTACTGACCTTGGAAGGGTGGAAGGCTGAGTCAACCATGAGCCGGCTACCTGGGATTGAAATCCAGTTTCCACCAGAGAAGAATGACTGAAGCTGCTGCTACACAAGTAAGTCCCACTGATTCAAAGGATCTGCTCTAATTCGGAGCTAAGCATTGCATTTAAGCCTAAGATTTTCTCTTTGGTAAATAACCCAGACATGTTTCAGCTATTAGGCAATTCAGAAATCTCAGGAACAAATTTCAGGTGAGGTGGGGAAAGCAAACAAACCTGGTTTCTATTTTCTGCATGTCTAAAGGTTTTATCTATATGCCAAAGCATATTGGTTGCTCTTTCAAGAACCTCGTCCACCCTCAGTACCTGATGCAACTTTGATAGAGTGTCTGCTTGGCCATATCCAAGGTTTCATTGCCAAGACAGAGCTGGTCCAAAACGGGGGTGTGGGGAGGGACAAGAAAGAAGCCCTATAAAAACTCTACACCCCGAGCCAAGATCAATGACTTTGATGGTTTTCGGCTGGGAGGAACACCCAGAAACATCTATTTTACAGGAGATAATGAGGTTACGATTGTTAGAAGAGGAGATAATTGGGAGAGGCACAATTAAAATGAAACGAGGGTGAAGTGGAGGCCTTGACAGAGGGTCGGGTTTGATGAGGTCATTATAAGCAGTTACATTTGCTTGCCAATGTCTCCCGCAGCGTTCAACGTAATATGCTAGGGTATCTGGACAGGTTGCCATCAGGGCCCATGGTTCAGCCAAGATGAGCTTGGCCTCCGGATGGCTATCTATGGCCAACAAACGGGGGAGGGGGGTTCCCATGCATGCTGACTCCCATTTCCTCTCCAAAAGTAAATAAATCCTAGCATAGTCTGGACTCCTCTTTTCTTTCACAAGAATGTTCCACTTTATCATCATAATCTCTGTTTTTAAATCTGTCCTGTTCTCCTTTTTGAATTTTGTCAACACTTCATCTTGTGATGGTTTCATTGTTCATCCCCTTGACAATTCACGAGTGGGGAGATGGTTTAAGAGTATATTCAATAAATACTTTTGGGGTAGAAGGGGACAACTGGAGAGGCCTGCCAGATGATGTCAGAGTACCACTGCCCATGCCCACGAAGAATTATGGGATTTGAGCTCCTATATATTTGGTAGGCACTAGACCATTGTTGGCGAACCTATGGCACGGGTGCCAAAGGTCGCCTTCAGAGGAGCCCTTTCTGTGGGCACCCGACATCGCCCCTTCACAGCCACTTGTATTCAGGTTAAATTGCTTTATTGGCACTTTGCGGAAAAAAAATAGTGGGTTTTGAAACCGGTTTGGGGACTCGGTCTCTAAAAAGTTCACCATCACTGCACTAGACCAGTGATCCCTGGGAAAAAGCTTAATCAGTGACTTCAGAAGGATGTTCAGAAAAAAAATTCTGCTACATCCTGGCCACTCACAAAAGTTCACTAAGAATACCATAGGGCTTTATGTTATTCATTCCGAGCTGGTTCTTAGGATGTTTCTGAGCCGAGCTTTTATTCTTTTTTTCTCTTTCTTTCTTTTTTTAAAAGTCACCCAGAGATCTATTTCCAGATAGTTTTGGTGAACCACAGAGAAAGACGACAGTCCAATGGCCAGAATAAGGAGTGTTTTCCTGGAGTCAGGAAACAGCATTTTCATTGTCTGTTGCACCCATTAAAAAGCCACTTAGGTCATAATCCCATAAAACTTAAAATAATCATAATCATAACAATTCAGCCTAAAAGCCATTATGCTCAAATAACTTAACCAACTTTCTGAGACCTTAATCTGATCATATGTTTGAGTGATGTAGTTTCAATCCACTTACACTGAGTTAGGGTGTCAGAGAGAGGCAGGCATACCCAGCCAGGATCGATGCTTGGTGCCAAGCCCCAGGATGTTTGGTGCTGAGTTCCAGGATGTTTGGAATAACAAGAGATGGATGCTTTTCTGATGTGGAGGTGCAGCGGAAGGAAGAGCAGGATGCATCAAATTTAAGAAAAATAGGAAGAACTACCTCAACTAGGAGAGAGTAAGTTAGTTCCTTCCATTTCAGCAGCTCCTGTCAGCATGGTTAAAAAGGTAGTCGTGTTCAACTCTAGGGGCAGTGCTCATCTCCATTTCCAAGCCAAAGAGCCAGTGTAGTGCAAGTCCATGGCTATATGGCAGGCATGGCCAAATGCATTTCTGCACATGGAATGCTGTTTACCTTCCCTCTTTTTATGGTGGCACCTTTTTATCTACTTGCATTTACCTGCTTTCAAACTGCTAGGTTGGCAGGAGCTAGAGTTAACAGCGTGAGCTCATTACTCTGCATGGCACCCCGGATTTGAACCACTGAGCTGCCATCTTTGCAGCTGACAGTTTCAGTGCTCTATCCCATGGAGCCACCAGTGGGCTATAATGAGCAGGAATTATGGGACTCAGAGTCCAAAACGTTTCTGGATCAAATCACACCTGATTTCTCACTTTCAATGTCCAAACGGAAGCTATTGCACTGCGGTCGTGTCCTGAGAAGACAAGACTCGCTGGAAAAGACAGGATTGCCAGGGAGAATATAAGGCTTTGGAGGAGAGGAACACCAGCCATGAGATGGAAAGCCATGGAAGCAAACCCCCATCCTTTGCCAGTTCTGGCAAAGTGGAAGCTGGTGGAGGTAAGAAAGGACTACCGCAAGATTATCACATTGGATCTTCCATTCTTTAAAAAAAAACAAGCAATACCAAAACAGAAAACTCGAGGTGGTATTCCAAAGGGAAGAAAAAGGAGTTTAAAAATAAATCCTTCCATGTCTCTCCTGCTCTGCTCTGTCATGGTAAGGAAACTGTCAGAGACCTTTCCCTCCACCCAAAAATGTCAAATGTTCATAAGCAATGAATGTAGATGCAGATTTAGGTCAACAAATCTCCATTATAGATCTGAAAAGGCCTTCAAATCAGCCTCTGCGCTCTCTCTCTCTCTCTCTCTCTCTCTCTCTCTCTCTCTCTCTCTCTTTTGTTGTTTTTGCGCCCCCCATCAGCCTCTCCAGTAAACATGATTCCTCCGGTAAAGATGTAATTAAATTTGGTCATCTCTTCTCTCCTGGTAACTTTATCTTAATTTGGGCCACTTCTCTCCTACTGTAAACATTCAGACACATGCTGAATTGTTGAACAAATGATTTAATGCAGTCACAGGCCAATAGAGGCTATTATATAGTACTGTATTTTAAAAACCGGGGAAAACCAATGTAAGAAGTGAATACAGAATAAGATCATGAATAAAATCACAGAGGAGCTAACAAGATGCTTCCCTCCCATTTGTACTGAGGTTACGATAACAACATGGGTAGTATATTTGATGTTGTTTCTGTGTGCCATTAAAGTCTTGCTGACCTATGGTGACCACACAAATTGGTGGCCTACAAAATGGACAGTCCTTGAGGTTCCAAATCAGGTCTTGCAAAGTAAAGGTTACGTGTTGCTTTATTGAGTCAATACATCTCATGTTAAGCCTTCTTTCCCTATTGCCTTCAGTTCTTCCCAGCATTATCGTCTTTTCTTCCAGATCTTGTCTTCCAACAGCAATCCTCAAATAAAAGGCATCAGAGTTTTCAAAAGTTTTCTTGGTTGAAGCTAAATTTTCAAAAGGCAATTAGTTACAATGCCAATGAAAATGCCCAGGTAGAAGTTCCTGTTATACAGTGCTTAGAATTCTGACATGCAACTTAGTTCATAATGTTTCATAAATGACTGGGCCAATGGTTCCCAATCTTGGCTTGCCAGATGTTCTTGGATTAAAACTGCCAGAAGCCTTCACCACTGGCTATGTCAGCCAGGATTTCTGGGACCTGCTGTCCTAGAACATCTGGGTGATATTTCTCTTTCCTCACCTGTTGTCCCTCCATCTTGCAACTGTACACGATTACTATATCGAGAAAAGAGTGGAATTATCTCTCATTCAGTTCCACTTATTTTATATATTGATTTATTTTTACAGCTTATATGCCACCCACTACCCAAAGGTCTCTGGGCGGCTTACAATCACTTGTAATGGAATGTAGTTGTCCTCTTGTTAGTAGAATGGGTGGGAAGGAATTGGTCATTCTAATTACAGTGCTCCAATTAATTTCTTTTTTGTAATGCTCTACTTCTAAGTTCAGAGCAAAGGAAAATCAAGCTGTCTCCCACAAAAGGTGACATAATGGAATGTGGCCAAGGAGAAATGATGGGAGATGTAGTCAAACCCACCATCTTTGAAGGGTGATGTTGATTTCAGCCAATAAAAGATGGTTGTGAATCCAACTAGATAAGCAAGAGTCACGCCCTGCTGGCATAAACCAAAGTTATCTTGAAAGGTGGGGAGAGAACAGAAAGGATACATTACAAGGAACCTGTTGCTGCCACCCTGTTTGATAAGAGCCACGAGTCTGATAATTAAAGCCAGGATTCTTGTATGCACCAGGCTCAATTTGTCAAAAAGCTCTGCGCCTAACCCAGCGCATGCAAAACCACAATGATAGATGAGCCCAATGTAATTGGATTAGTTGAGAGACATTGACCTTTCTGATATATTGAGCCCTGCAAAGCGAACAACAAAACCGAAATAATGTTTTTATGAATGTGTTGGGCAAGGCAGTCATCCATCATCTAGTGATAAATACGATGGTGATACAGTTCACCAAGAAGCAAAGTGTGTTACACAGACAGGTTGTTTCACCAAATGTTTTTCTAGCTTTCCAGGAGGTTCGGAAACTCTAGCAGTGGAACTTGTCCTAGGGCTGATGATAGCTCTCCCTCTTCTTCTCGACCAGCTGATGGATGATGATAATGATTCTTTCTCGGTTAAATTAAGTGAATGATGATCAAAGTTGACATGATGGAAGAACTGAAGGTTTCATCTATCAGGAAGAAAAGCTGAGCTTATTCAAATCAAAGTTTCAGATTTCTACAAACTTGGGTGTTTCTCAAGGATTTGGAGAAGTGATATCATTTCCTCTCACCAAAGACTTCCTCCTCCTACCCCACAGATCCCATGGCTTCCAAGTGATGAAAGGGACAGGAGTAGGAAGTTTTGGACAGCCAGAAATCATCCCACTGAGGATGTCACCATATCTTCTATAAATTTAGTTACAGCAACAGGACTTCTGGATATTGGTCAACCAGACCATGCGTTCAGAGCTTTTTAGAAGTATTCCTGCAAGTGGTGAGAGGCTGTATTTCTTGAGGCAGGTGGTTTTCCTCACCTCATTATCTTTCACTCCAGTGAGCTTCCTGTTTTGGTTGGTCCCTGAAAGGAAAATGCCAGTTTAATTTGCTCCTTTTGTTGCTAAGGGACATACCTCTGAGAAATTATTGTCAGAGAACACAGAGAACCCATGTCCATGGGGTTTTCTTGGCAGGAATACTGGAGTGGCTTGCCAGTTCCTACTCCAGGTGGCTACAGCACCTGGTATTCCCTGGTGGTCGCCCATCCAAGTACTAACCAGGGCTGATACTGCTTAGCTTCCGAAATCAGGCAAGATTGGATGTGCTCAGGGCATCTAGGCAGCTCCGCCTCACGTAGACATTTCTAATCTCTGAGATATTGATGGGAATCAGGCAACAGAAATCCATGTGTGTCACGTCCTTCTCACTGTTCTGCTGTATCACTTGACAGCAATTCTTCCACTCAGGTAGCTTTGCTTTGCATCAAAAAAATGGATGTAGACCAAGAGGGATTTCCTTCCTAAGCAACTTCATGGAATGCAGTCTGAGGGACGATGTAATTAAAGAAGATGGCACCATGCTGGTTGCTGTTATATCACTCAGTCAACATCTCTGCTTTGGTCTGTGGGAGCTACAGCCATGGGACAGCACCCCCCCACACACACACACCAGTTGCTATTGTGGGCCTGGAGATTCATCAACATGAGTGTCTAGCTAGAAGCTGCTGGCTTTTACCTCCCTTCTTTGCCTAGTGGTCATTCTTCTCCGAATGGGGCCTATGACCGGATTTGCCCACCCCCATGAATCCAAGAGTTGGTATCAGTCCTAGAAGAAGCAATCTGCAGTGTCTCCATCTAAAGAACACCTCCAACCTAGACCGTTAGCTCTGGCGTCTAAACAATGTGACATTCATGGGTGAGGAAGGAAGTGACCGCAAACCCGAAGCACTGAAATGCAATTGTATTTGAACTCCTGTTGTATGCCATATTTTAATTTTTTTAATTGTATAAATAAATAAATTTTTCCAGCTGTCAGCCTTTAAGAGCCAGCGGGCCATTGCTGGTTGGGAAGGGTGGGCCTCAAAGGACTTTACGGGTATTTTGTAAGCAGCTGGTTGGAGTATTAAGGCGATTCCAGGCAAAGGAGGAGGAGGAGGAGGAGGAGGAGGAGGAGGAGGAGGAGGAGGAGGAGGAGGAGGAGGAGAAGAAGAAGAAGAAGAAGAAGAAGAAGAAGAAAAAGAAGAAGAAGAAATCTGATATACATAATTTAGGAGAGCGCTCCACAGTCAATACATTTGAGGCAGCTCTTCTTGACCGCTGAAGCTTTTAGAAGTACTTAGTTCCATTACAGGACCGGCTGTTAGGACAAAATGCAAGAAGTGGGTTCGACTGCTTTTATTCTGTGCTTCTGCTGTTTGACTTTGTGATTATTTTTTTTAAAAAGGGAGTTCAAATGTCTTTATGATGATGATTGCTAAGAGTGAGGGACACAGGAAGGGAAGGGATGATTTCAATCTTGAGGCCCAAAGCAAGGTGGTTTGAGCTTCCGAAGCCAATTTAACCCCACTCTCCTTTGCACAAACCCTGTAGGATATTCATATCCTGGTGGTACAAATGTCCTTATAGGATAGAAGGATGGATGGGACATAGAGGCAGGTGGATGGATAGGTCCTTTGTACCGGAAACCTCTAACTATTATCGTGTGGGAGACAATCAAAAGTGTGTGGGGTGAAGAGAGAGCTTCCACCCCACTTAATAGTGGTCAGTATCACGCTCCTCATTGCTGCAAGGTGCCCTTTTTCACTTTCATGGATACGGGGAGAAAGCCTCGTGAAAGGGAACCTAGCAGAATGTGATCTCTGCTACAACTCGTCCCAAGCAGCAAAATGCTGTAGAAGAAGCTCGTTCATTTTAGATCATGAGAATCTGCAACCAAAATCGGCCAGCAGCTTGAAGTGCTGACTTCAGCCATGAGGTCCAGCTGCTGGCATGCCATGGAGATCTGTTTCTGGATAGGTGGACTTCCAGAGCATGTACGGCTTTCCTTCTGTAGAGGAGCCAGAACCCTAACATCTTTCAAGAGGGAAGCAGGAAAAGAGGCTTAAATGAACCCCTGGGGTTAAAGACACAGAGAGAAGGACGAAAGAGAAACCAAGAAGGTGAGGAGCTAAGAGAAAAAAGCAGAGGGAAGAAGGGTGGAAGGGATCATAGGGATTCTCTTTTAAGGTTATGAGCAGGCCTCCCCATTTTGTTTGGAGGCCGTTTTTTGTTTTGAGAAGGTATCTTGAATCCATCCACAATGAATTGTCCCTCTCTGATTCTGGATTTAAATCCCTTTGCTTTGTCTTGTAGCTGAATCTGGCCATTGCATTTCTCTCTGGACCTCACAGAAAATGATCCAAGTCAGGTCCATTTGATTCGGAATATGTGATTTTTTCAATTTGTGCAAATTTGTCATTTGTCCAAATCTGGCCCACGCCCCTGGTTATCTATAGAACGGTCCTGCTGAAAGTACCTATCATTCAAGACGAGAGGGATGAGCATGTCCGTAGAGCATAAGGTCATCAGGAAGCGTTCCATCACTTACAGTGATGAAGTCAAGCCATCACAGCCTTGAGGGCGAATCGATTTCTAGTGTGACGGGCCAGCAAGATGAAGAGGTAGAACATCGCACCCATCAAGCGCTTTCCCCATCATCACAGTCCAGCTCAAATGTCACATCTCTGGTCATCCGAAATCCTGCCTCAATAAAATCAAAGAGCAGCTGACACACCATCTTTCTCTTCCTTGGCAACGTTCCACACGCCACACCACTAGAGTTAGTGTTGGCATCCTTGTGAAGCAATTGCTAGCCTTATGTATTGGTTCTCGAGTTACTCCCCCCACCCCCAGGAACGGCTTCTTTTTTGTGCTGTGAACCATTCAGAAGAAATGGTGACAGGCAGGGAAGACTACAGAACCAGGTTCATCCAGACGCATGTAGGGATACATTTTCTAAACAAATCCATTGCATGGTGGTTGTTCGAGAAAAGGGGCGATCGAAGACCACAAGCCATGAAACACTGATGGAACTGAAAATCAGTGTGTTGCTTTGATTTTTGAGATAAATGTTCTTAGATTCAATCAAAATGGATCCTGCCTTCTGTTTATCTGAGTGCTGGGTTGGTTTGTTTGTTTTTGGTGCCCTAATTAATTACTGTGTTATGTGGCCAAGTGTTCTCTTTCATAGAATACAGCCCTCTCTTTTGAAGGTCTATAAAAAGCAAGTCCTGCTTTTATGTGCGCATGAATTCACAATGTGGATTAAATGGGGAAGCTAAGCAGGGATGTCCCTCATTAGTACTTGGATGGGAGACCACCAGGGAATACCAGGTGCTGTAGGCACCTGGGAACTGGCAAACCACTCCAGTATTCCTGCCAAGAAAACTTCATGGACATGGAGTCATGAAGAGTCGGTCATGACTGTAACAACACAACACACAACACACAACACACAACACACAACACACACACACACACACACACACACACACACACACACACACACACACACACACACACACACACACACACACTTAGTAAAGAGAAGAAACAGCTGATGGTGAACCTTCAAGTACTGGGAATCTGGGACATCACACAGAAGGGATTTGGCTGAACTCAGCCTAATTTTTATTATTTGCACCCTATTTTCACCTCTACTGAACTCTGGCTCCTTAGGATGGACTGCTTCCACTGAGCCAGAACAACATCTCAAGTTGGCCACCTCTTGAAAGCTGCACATTCCACTGGAGCAGAGTATATAAAATTTTTATCTATCATACTTTATATTTTGTTTTAACAAAATTACACCCTGTGCTCCTTCGCACAAGGCCTTGACCACAACTTAAGGATTGTCTACAAGGAATTAAAGAATATACTGGATTTAGTGTAGTATAGTTTTTAAATTAGCTTGGAGAACCCTGCAGTTTTGCATGCTGTAGTGGAAGCAGCAGCAGCAACAGCTACTGTAAGCTTCTTCATATTAAAAAAAGAAATTAAAGCACTTTCAATAACTGTCAGGCTTAAGTCTCTTTGGGTCAACACTCCAACTTGAAAAAGAGAAATTACAAAGGAGGCCAGGGAGGTGGGCTGGTAATTAAGGTTTTTGTTTTGTTTTGTTTTGCTGGTTTGCAAACTACAGGTTCCAGGAAGCCTTATTGTGATAAGTCATCCATTTTGAGGTTTGGGGAGATGGGCGTTTATACACGACCCCTAAACTCCGGGGCAAATGGCTCCCAGCTCCGGAGATTAAAAATGTTTACCCACCAGCTCCGGAGTTAACAGGAAATTAAGTGTGACCCCGCCCACTTTAGCGCGTCCCAGCACAGCTTTCAGGTACCTGCTTTTTGGATGTGACAAATATTTGATCCGGTGTAAGGATAGTGAGTGCGGGGCTCTCCTGGCTTCTGTTTGTTCTTTTTTTGCGCCCCGCCCCTTTAAGAGATCTGAATGCTGCCGGGAACAAAACGGAGGTAAAACGGCATTCTTTTCTTTCTTTTTTCTCCCTCCCTCACGCAGCCAGCAACCAGGAAGTGCGGAGGGGGGTGGGGACAGAGGAAGAGCGACGAACCCCTAAGATCTCTGGTCCGAATTTAAGTGGCCAGCGGATCTTAGGGGTCGTGTAAAAAGGCCCATAGTGATGCCTGCTTTTCAAAAGCACATTTTCTTGGGGGAACTGGGACTGAAGAAGCCGTAGGGCCATTGAACATAATTTTGTCCACTCCTTTATAGCATCAGTACAACTATATGGGCCTTTTATAGGGCCGGTGTCACTCGGCATTGTGTGGGTCCAAAGAGACGCATGTGAACTCGTTGTGGCAATCAACTGATGACAGATGAGGGGCTCAGATTCTCCTTCCACCAAAGGCTTTTTGGCAATGGATGGCCTGGGAGAAAAAAAAAACAGCCCTTCCCTACCAGATGTCCTGATGAAAAATACGCCAAATTAATGAAAGGTCTAGGACTTGATGCCAGTGCTCGGCAGAAATGAATAAGGTTTTGAGGGTGATTTATGAATAACTCCAGACGTACAACACCAGCTGGCCTGCGAGCCAGTGTACATGTCTGCATAAGTGTGTGTGTGTGTGTTGCAAGGTTGTGGGCATGACCAGTGAATGCTTATTTTATTTCATCTTGTTTTCTTTCATTATATTTTTGTGTCATTTTTTTTCTTTTACACTCACTCCCTAGTGCAGCCGTTGGACTGACATCTCAAAACTATGAGGAATGAGGAAATGCAGGTGCAATCAAACAGAGTTGTGTACTGGAACATTATTCCCCCCCCCCAAAAAAGGAATTCTTTCCCTCACTCATCAGCTAGGTATGTGTTGTTGTCATTGCCTACATTGCATAAATAACTGTTTTGTTTTGGAGTGGTATTGGGATTGCCAGCTGGCCAGAGAGTACTCTCTGGTTCCCCCTATGGGCCAATTCTGATAATGCACATTGGAAATATGTACAATTTTGCACCTTGTCCCTTAGAAGGGATAAAAAGAATGGCATCCAATGTGGACATGTTTAATAGCTATTTAAATTAGGCAGAACAAGATTCTGTATCTGGGAAACAGATGTGCAACATGAAACAATGCAAAGAGCTGCAAATTTTGCTTGGTCCTCTCCAAAAAGAAATTATCAACATTTACAAATGTTAGTGGGAAAAACTTGAGCTGCTGAGATAAAAGCAAAACTGACCAATTGTTGGCTTTAGGGCACACTTGGGTGTGACACGATTCTGGAGTATTCTGACTTTAATAGGTGGCTTGGCTCAGATTCTAGGGGGTGAGACATAGAGGATCCACATTTTTTCTAACTTTTGTAATGCTTCACTTGGCGATTGTTTTTCAAAGCTGTTTTAAGAAGGATCGTGGTGTACTTAACGTGAAGGAGGAGGCGAGACAGGATGATGCTGATGGCTTTCATTAAAAATAATGAGCAGATTGGAAATGAAGCCCTCTACAGAAGAGTTCAAAGAACTGGCTTATGTTTATTGCTTGATTATTGTTGGCCTCTATGTTCCACCTTTTTGCTAAGAGGGGTGCTCAAGGCGGCTAGCAAACCTCATTAAAAGTGGACGGAACCATTGCGGTGGAGGTGTTGTTCCTTTTGTTCAGAAGGCAGGATATAATCACTTTGTTCTGACTTGGGATATTGCAAAGTTGACACAGTGGTGTCCATGTGGCATTCAAATCAGCCACCCTGTGCTTCGGACTCCATTTCTTTCAGCTTGCATGACCATATGTAAAAAAAAAAAAAAAAAACTATACTCCTTTTTTCTCGTTAGATGACAGCAGCGTTGCAGCTTTCTGTGTTTTCTCGGTCATACGATGGTTTGTTGTTGTGGTGGTGGTTGTTTAAATCCTTTGTCTTCATTCAAAAGGAGGATAGTATCTCAGAGGACTAAGGGCGTTTATACATGACCCCTAAACTCCAGGGCAAATGGCTCCCAGCTCTGGAGATTAAAAATGTTTACCCACCAGCTCCGGAGTTAACAGGAAATTAAGTGCGACCCCGCCCACTTTAGCGCGTCCCAGCGCAGCTTTCAGGTACCTGCTTTTTGGAGGTGAAAAATATTTGATCCGGTGTAAGGATAGTGAGTGCGGGGCTCTCCTGGCTTCTGTTTGTTCTTTTTTTGCGCCCCGCCCCTTTAAGAGATCTGAATGCTGCCGGGAACAAAACGGAGGTAAACCGGCATTCTTTTCTTTCTTTTTTCTCCCTCCCTCACGCAGCCAGCAACCAGGAAGTGCGGAGGGGGGTGGGGACAGAGGAAGAGCGACGAACCCCTAAGATCTCTGGTCCGAATTTAAGTGGCCAGCGGATCTTAGGGGTCGTGTAAAAAGGCCCATAGTGATGCCTGATTTTCAAAAGCACATTTTCTTGGGGGAACTGGGACTGAAGAAGCCATAGGGCCATTGAACATAATTTTGTCCACTCCTTTATAGCAAAAAAAAAAGGCCCTAAGGCTCCAAAAACTGTTGGCTGCAAAGTCAGCAGCTCGGCGGTTCGAATCCCGGGTGCCATGCAGCAGAGCGAGCTCCCGCTGTTAACCCCAGTTCCTGCCAACCTAGCAGTTCAAAAGCATGTAAATGCAAGTAGATAAATAGGTACCACTGTAAAAATCGGGAAGGTAAAAACAGTCTTGCACAAAACTGGCTCATTTGGCTTGAATATGGAGGTGAGCACTCCTAGAGTCGGACATGACTAGCACTCATGTGCAGGGGGAACCTTTACCTTTACCTTCATTCATCTTCATTAGCCCCTGTTTCGATCTAAGACCATTAGGATAAATAAATGGGTCTGCTTCCTTAATGATACGCTTTGTTGAAGGCTGTGTTTCTGTTTTGGATCTCCTTTTAGAAAAAAAAATTACAGGGACTCAGCAAACAGCCCATATGTTGCCTTATTGTCAAAGCACCAGGATCCTATGCAGGCATGGAGCAGAAGCACTGAGTTACATGGCCATCACGTCCCATCCATGCTGTAAATGTAATTTACATGGCACGCTAAGCAAAGCATTCAGTGGGCATCCATTTATACCAAGTCCAATTCAAGACCCCCAAACGATGGCTGGAGGGTGCGTTCCAATGGCTACAGCTAGTGCACAGTTGAGATGAGGGGCAAGATGCATCTTGTCAGCCACGGTGAAGGTGTAGAAATGCACCTATAAAAGTTAAACCCAGTTAAATCCTGTTGCGTAGCATGAGAAGCCACATTAGAGCAGCCCCCCCCCATCAGTGGGGATTTGATGAATTGACTCCTTTGTAAATTCCATTGATACAAAATGGACTTGCACTAGTTGTGATATAGTGTGGCCCGACCAAATTAAGTCCCTTTGAATCAATGGCACTTTGGAGGAGTCAGTACATCCCATGGATTCATTGGGTCTGCTCTAGTGCAACCTATTGCACTACAGGACCGGATTTCAGTCCCCGTGTGTTTTGGCTCCTCTGTTAAGGACAAGCTATAAAGCAGTCTGCTGTCATTAAAAAGAAGATAAGAAAGAGCATTTGGATCTTGGTTGACCTCCAGGCGCTCAGCTTTACATGCTGAGTACATTTGTGATTTAATTCTGTAGAGGAGGTCATAGGCAGCTATATTTTTACAGCCCAGCTGTAAAAGCAATGGGATACTAAGTTAGTCAATGCCAAGGAGTGTCGTTTTAATAAATTCCAGGGGATGGTGATCATGAAGGTTAGAAGCAAAGGAGGCTGAAAGATGTTGGAATGAAGTAGGGGAACATGAGAAGACCTTGGAATAATCCGTTGCAGTTAACGTAATCCCCCGTGAGTGGCTTTGCAACACAACTAGCAGAAGATCCTTTATCGGTGTTAACAAGCAACATTGTCTAGTTCTTTTCAAAAAGATGTTTCAAAGGCATTTTAGAAAAAGCAACTTTCCCCGTGTTGTGGAATTTCTTATCAAGCCTAAACTTCAACTACAGTAACTCATGGCAAGAACAAGTTACTTTTAGAAAGTAACCTTCCATATCCTCTTCAAAGGATGGAGGCTGCGAAAGTGACAAGTTGTGGAAATGACACTGCACTCTGCTGACTATCACACCAATGTGTTCCTTGCTGATTGCTATTTTTCTCTCTCTACTATATGGACATCTTCTGTACTGTATTGTACCTGACACTGATCTTGTTTCTTAGAGAAAGCCAGTGGCTCCGATGTCAGTGGGGTCGGTGGATCCACTCCAGGTTTTAGTCCAAACTTTACCAGATATTTTTCAAAGGTTCTGAACTGTATCTTTTAAAGAGGCTCAGCCCTTTGGATAGCTCAGGAACAGATTCACCCCTCCACTGCCTCCAGAGTCACTAGCCTTGGATGTATCTAACTGCACAAAGGTTCCCAACTTTGAGTCCCCAGCGGTTTTTGGACTAAAACTAGAAGCCTTCAGCACTCACAGTGCTGACCAGGATTTCTGAAAGCTGTCATCCAAAACAAGGTTGGGAACCATGGCTCCTCCTGGGGGAAAAGTTCTGCCCGCAACTCTGGAGAGAAGCTGCCCGACTGGGTCACCGAGACCAAGGTGGACTCAGAGTTAGGCTTGCCAAATGGAAGACGGGAAGTTTCTTCTGCTGAATGTTTCAGCAGCCTCTGGAGATGGGGAAATGTGGGTAAGAGTGTCAGCGAGCTTGCATGTTTGTGAGAACCTGAGGGCAAAAGAGAGCAGGAGAAGAAAGAAAAAAGAGAGGGATGAAGAAGTATGTTCTTATGTGCTGGTGTTATGAAAAGGGAAGAGAAGGAGAGGAATCCTTCTCGATTTGCAGGGAATCGTAAGCAGGTGATGACACCAGCTTGGGAATACATTGGACTCTCATATAACAAATGGTTTGCATAACATAAAATCTGTACAAGATTAAAAATTCCAGAGATAGGGGAAATTTGCTTAACAGAATCGCCTATGGGGCAAATCCGTACAACATAAAAATGGCTGCAATTAGGGATTACTCTGTTTTCAATGCATTCCTATGGGAAATTTGTATAAAGGAAATTTTGGTTAACCTAATTTGATTTGGAATGAATTAGTTCCTTAATACAAGATACCACTGTACCCTGAAGCAAATGGTGAGCCGCTGTGTGAGACAGAATGCTGGACTGGATGGGCTGTGGCCTGTTCCAGCAAGGCTGTCCTTAGGTTCTTCTTATGTTCTTATGATGGAGAAAGGGAGGATGCAGAGGAAAGGGAGAGGAAAGGAAGGAAGGAAGGAAGGAAGGAAGGAAGGAAGGAAGGAAGGAAGGAAGAAAAAAAGAAAGACAAAGAAAGGAAGAAAAAGAAAGAAAGAAAGAAAGAAAGAAAGAAAGAAAGAAAGAAAGAAAGAAAGAAAGAAAGAAAGAAAGAAAGAAAGAAAGAAAGAAAGAAGAGTTGACTAGGGAAATGAAGAGAGCATCCAGTTCTGAACACCACACCTCAAGAAGGATGCTGACAAACTGGAACAGGTTCAGAGGAGGGCAACCAGGATGATCAGGGGGCTGGTACCCAAGCCCTAGGAGGCCAGGAGGAAAGAACTGGGTGATGTTTAGCCTTGAGAAAAGGAAACGGTGGTGGAGATCATGGGAGGGCACTCTTCGACGTCTTGAAAGGTTGCCCTACAGAGGAGGGGCCGGATCTGTCCCATCCTCCAAGAGCGCAAGGCGTGTAAAAATAGGCTCAAGTTAGAGCAAAACCGATTTCAGCTGGATGGCAGGAAAGAAAACCTCTTTGACTTTTAGAGCAGTTACGGCAGAAGGGAAGCGAGGGCATCCGAGAGCGCCGGGAGGCCTTCCAGGAGAAACTGGACAGACCGCTTGGGATCGGGATTATCGCCCGTAGTAGGGGGTCAGACTGGATGGCCTCGCGGGACCTCCTTCCTACTCCGCCATTCCACGCTTCTAGGAGAGAACCGGAGAGCGAGCGAGAGAAGAAGGGAGCCAGCGATGGAAGGGGAGAGAGCGACGGAGAGCGCGCGCGCGCGAGAGAGAGAGGGTTAGGGAGAAAGGAAGGCAGGATGAGAGCGAGCGCGCGCCAGCCTGCCCGGGGATCGGCTCCCTGCTCCGGCTCTGCCACCGCCTCCTGCATCCCGAAGGTCCGGAGCCGCTGACGTCTTGGGGAAAAAGCCAGCAAGACCCGCACAAAGGCGAGCGAGGGAAGGAGGAAGGCAGCCAGCCAGCCAGCATCTCGGAAGCCGCCTCCCTGCGCCTTTTATTTTATTTTATTTTATTTTATTTTATTTTATTTTATTTTATTTTATTTTGCACGAGCCCTCCGCAGCCCGGCTTTGGCCGCTCCTGGCCAAGGGAGGAAGGCAAGCAGGGAGGGAAGGCTGGCCGGTTGCATCTAAGCCCTCTGGGCTGGCCTCTCTCCCCCCCCCCCACTCCTCGTTCTAGGTTCTGGCCTCCCGCCTTGTCTTGCTTTGGGTCTCCCCCCCCCCCGCCGCCCCACAACCCAGTGGCATCGGGCGCCATGGGGCGAGCCGGTGGGGGCTTCCCCCTCCTTTTCTTCGCCTGCCTCCTCTTCCTCGCCAGCGGCCGGCCGCAACAGCAGCAGCGGGAGCAGCACAGGAGCTTGACGTGAGGGAGGGAAGGAAGAAGGACGGAAGGAGACCACACGCACCAGCCCGGATCGTGCCCCTTCCCTCCCCAGCAGAAAAAAAAGAGAGAGAGGCGAGTTGGAGGTAAGATAGACGTGGGGGGGCAAAAAAATCCACAACCGCCCCCAAACCACGGGCTTGGGGGCTTAGGGGGAAGGCAGGCAACCAGGGAGATGTTCTGAGCCCCCCTCCGTTCAGAACATTTGGGAGGGGGGTGGAAAGAGTAAAAGGTTTTGGGATGGTGGTGTAGATCAGATGCCTCTCTTTCCTACTGGGATGCCCAAAAGACCCTATATCTTGGAAGAAGCTAAGAGCCCTGTGGCATCCGGAAGACTGTGGAGTTTGACTTGTCAGGTTCCTGGAGAGCTGGGAAGATGCTGGGATGGGGCTGGGAGGAGAGCCCACAGCCTCTTCTAAAATCCCCTCCCTGAACCCCCTTCACTTAAAAGGGCCAGGCTCTGTTTCACCATCCCCGCCTTGCTCCCCGTAACCTTATTCCAAACCAGGAGCTGGTGGGTCCCAGGAAGTTTTCTCTTGGCAGAGGATGGGATCGGGACCAGCTGGTCCAACTGTAACCTGGCAGCCTCCCTCTCTGCCCCCCCTTCTCCCTCTGTGCTCTCCTCCCGGTGATGTCGGACCCAGCCTCTGGTCTCCCGGCCTCTGTTGTTGTTCCTCTACCACCGCCTCCAGGGAGACAGGCAGAATTTATTGGGGGTGGCAATTGTGGTGCCCCACACTCTGCTGGCCAGTGGCTCCCCACACAACATCCTGGGCGAGAGGAGGGGGTCAGCGGATGCCAGGGGAAAGGACCCTGGACATTTCTCTCTGGTGCCCTTTCGACCAACTGGGGCAACCAAGGTGGCCCGAATGCAAGTGCCTGGAAAAGCCAGAGAGGAAGAAGCACCCTGAGATGTATTACATTAAAAAAACAAACCTGTGTGGGACTCCTTGGCTGTGTTTTGGGCAAGTCATCTCTTATGTTTTGAAGAGAAGCAGAGGTGAGGGCGCGCAGGTTGGGCACGAATTGTTCGCCAGCCTCTCTTCCCAGGGAGACTGGCTCCTTCTGCATTTACGACTCACTGGGAAGGATCAAGGGGTTTGTTGTTTACAGCCTGCGCGTGGCTTAAAAATAACAATGAACTTAGAACTTGTTTTAATTGACGTCTTATGGCTGGATAGCCATCCTGGTGCAGCCCAGAGGTGTCTTTTTCTCTGCCCGGGAATGGTAAAATGATACTTCTAAGCATGCAGGCGTCTGCATGTGTGGGTCTCTGTGTGTTCCAGGGGTGCGTTTGTCTGTCAAAACAACAAGCTGAACAATTTTTCACCAGTACAGATTGCATCTGCCCCCTCCCCCCCCATCGCTCCATCTCCTGCCAACATCTTTACAGAGCTCTTACCTAATGCAGGGTTTACGTAATAATAATAATAATAATAATAATAATAATAATAATAATAATAATAATAATAATAATGATGATGATGATGATGATGATGATGGTGATGATGATGATGATGATGATGATGATGAGAGTAATCATCACCATCAGCTTAACGTTATGTACAGCAAGGGCAAATGTCCTCCGAAACATCCCAGCTTTTTTCCCAACTTGTGCAAAAGAAAAAGAAAAAGAAAAAGAAAATAGGTATCCTGCCAAGAAGGATCGGGCACAAACACAGCATACTTCTTGGACGGCTGGTGTTCAGTTCTTTCAGGCGGGAGTAAGGTCTTGCTGGAGGTGGGACATACAGGTCTGTGGCTCTGCCACAACTATCTCTGCGCCTGGAAACAGGATGGGCCACACACCTTCCTTGCCTCCCCTATGTTGGAGGGGGAACAACCCATTTCCATCATCAGCACCTCCTTTGTCAGCTTCCATGAGATCCATTAGTTTGGGCCATGGTTGAGATGTTGCCTGTGGAGCTTAGAGGTTGGACGTTTGATTCCTCATTCTACTTCCTGGGAGAAAAGCCAGCCTGGGTGACTTTGGGCAACCTGTGTTGTTGACTTAGAGCAGGCTGGCCCAACAGGTAGCCCACAGGCTACTGGTAGCCCACAAAGGGTTCAAAAGTAGCCCACCCACCATCAATTAAAAAAGTGAGGGGATAAGTTCTCCACCCCTCCCTCCCCAATCCCAAGGATCACCACTGCCCTAGCAAAGTTCTGGGTCTGCCAGCCCACTGTCTCAGCTGAACATGGCAGTTCAAGGGCCATGATGCATTGAAATCTGTTAACCCCAGAACAGATTAATTGGTTCTCAATGCATTCCTATGGGAAACCGCTGCTCTACTTCCAAAAGTTTTTATTTATGAGCATGCGCTCGGAAGAGAAGATTTGTAAGTAGAGGTTTTAGTGTAGTAGCCTTCAGGCACTTTCGGTCAGAAAAAGTAGACCTTGGCCTGTTCAAAGTTGAACAGCCCTGACTTAGAGCAAGGGAATGGTGAACCTCTTCTGAGTGCTCTCTACCTGGGACGGGGGGGGAGCACTTGAAAAAGGCCACCATAAGTCAGAATTGACTTGCTGACACACAGCTAACTGACTGGATCACTCGGTTGTTTAGGTCATTTAGCCAAAGGTCAGGAGTTGAATTCCCGGGGGGGGTACCTCCCGGGAGAAGTGGCAGGGGGTTGGACTAGATGGCCCTTGAGGTCTCTTCCAACTCTATGAGTCTGTGATTCTAAGACCCAACCTGGGTGGCCTTGGGCTACCCTCAGAGTCCCAGGACACCCCAGGAAAAAGGATGGCCAGCCACTTCTGAGTATTCTCTACCTTAAAATACCCCTGAAAAGGGTCTCCACAAGTCAAAATTGATTTGATGGCACATGATTATTACTATATTGAAAAGATCAGCCTGATTGCTTAGTTGAAGGCTTCTTCCCTTGGTCTCCGTCACTTTCTGGAGGCGACGGATAAACCTTCTGCCAAACGAGGTTGTTTAATTAATCCCCAGGTTGGGTGCCATTCTCCTGCTGTCTCCCCTCAAAATCTTCACCTTCTCACTTCTTCTCCATCTCAGCCATCAGCTGGGAAAGAAATATCATCCTAAGCAGGCACCTTGCTCCTCAAGAATTTCCTACCTGCCCCAGGAGGGTGGGCTGGGGAGTTAACAGGAAGGCTGAAACCGTATCCCATGGCCTGTTCTGGTAACCATTTAATTTCTCTTTTGTTTCATTTATTTTTTATTTATTTGGGAATTTGGAACGGGCTCTCTGTGTGGGTGCATGTGTGTTTTTGCTCTAATTATGAAGCTGGCTCGCTCTCTCTTTTTAAAATGCTGACTTATTCCTTAGCTAATTGGCTGTTTTAATCACATTTAATGGCATGGCCTTAAGGCTTTAGAGATTTGTAGCAACATATGTTTTTTATGGACTACAGCTCATTTTGTCATATGTGGGGTAGAAGGTAAACACTGAGGCAGAAAGAGAGAGAAAGAGAAAGAGAGAGGAGGGAGATGGAGAAAGAAATATAAACAGTGAGGCAGAGAGAGGGGGGGAGAGAGAGAGAGGTGTTCTATTTACCTTTGTATATTTTTTTCTGCTTTGTGTTTGGATTGCGTCTTATCTGCTAACTCAGAAGAACATCTGATGAACCAGTTAGCAATGCAGCCCACAAAATCAGTGAATCAGTGTGGTGGAGTGCATAGAGTGCATTGCTAGAACTCAGAAGCCATGGGTTCAAATCTCCGTTCGGCCATGAAATTCGCTCTGATTCAGACAGGCCTGCCTCATAAGATTATTGCCAAGATAAAGCAGGGAGGGAAAGTGGGATATAAGTGTAACAAAGAAATAACATTCAAATAGCCCACAAGAGGTGCATTCAGTTGGAACCATGTGATGCTGGAAGCGGTTAGAAAATAAGGCCCCCGGAGTGTTTTATTGTGGAGCAAACATACAAATGATGGCAGCGCTGCAGGTGTTGTGGCCTGATACATAAGCCACATTGGTCGTCCCTAAATTTGGAAAATGGGAGACACCAGGCTAACTCCTAAATAAAAAAAAATCAAGCATATTACATGGAAGTGACTCTCACTAGTTTCTGCGTGATGATGTACAATTTCCAGCAATTTTGAAGCCATGGAAAACGGGGAAATGGGGAGGGGGGGACAGCTCCCTCCCCAATTCCCCACCACCACCAGCATTTCCATGCATTTTACGTCTCTAATTCTGTAGGGGAATGAATGGGGATCGGGAACCTGAAAGCCAAGGTTATAAGCACGATTGTTCAGGCAAGCAGCAGCTCATTCCCCCCCCACCAAGCTCTTGGAAAGGAAGAAAGGACAATATTATGTGCAAATATGACGGAAAAGCTGGCATTGGGTGTGCATATATTCAGATCACCCATAGGTAAGAACCAGGAGGTTTGAGAAGGGACGATTCTCCCAGGGAGTTTCAGTGGCCAGCCAGAATTTTCAATCTGAGTGTTTTGCATCCGGATCTGACCTGGAACCCATGACACCACACTGCCTCTCATCCTGTCCCTGCCTGAGCCCCAATGCAAAGATACCAGCATAAAAAGATGACATGAACAGGAGAGCTTTATATAATGCTGCTCTGTTATGTGTCTCCTGTACAGGAGGGCTCTTCACTCATGTGAAGGTGATGGTAGGGGAGCTGTGGGTAGCGGAATTCTGCAATAAATCCCATGCGTTCTCCCTGTAACTGGTCGTACGTTTTGCAGCTAGCTAGGACAAAGTGTGCCTCTGGACTCAACAGTTGAACCTCTGTGTTGTGCATAGGCACAAAGATTTAAAAAGAAGCTTGTGTTGCTCTCACCGGTTCCTGACTTCTCTCTCTCTCTCTTTCTTTTTCTGAGGGTTTGGAAGACATTTGAAAGCTGAACTAGATCGAGCAATGGTGCCACCTTGTCTCCCAAGGCCCAAAATGCTAGGTTGAAGTGCCCCTACCTTAACATGGGGATATAGTCAACATTTGAGTAAAAATCAAAGATTGATCCAAGTCAAGCCAGGTGGGTCTTATTCAAAAGACCCAAACAGTACAAATCTCTCTCTCTCTCTCTCTCTCTCTCTCTCTCTCTCTCTCTCTCTCTCTCTCTGTGTGTGTGTGTGTGTGTGTGTGTGTGTGTGTGTGAGAGAGAGAGAGAGAGAGAGAGAGAGAGAGAGAACGAGAGTGTGGAAGAGAGAGAAGGAGGAACATACAGTATTTGCATTGCCTTGTACCAGCTGGAAAACAAAACTATGTGTGAGAACAGGCTTTCTTCATAGACAAAAAAGCAAAAAAGCAAGGTGTGTTGCTTATATCCCACCCTGTAGCATTTAAAGCACTCTCTGGGCAGATTACAAGTTAACGACTCAGGCTATGCATTCTCCCCCCGCCTAGTTATTCATTTCATCAACTTCTGAAGGATGCAAAACACTGCTCTGTCTTGTTAATGGCCCAGCCATGTAGAAGGTGGCATGGAAGAGATATGGCAATCCCAGAAAATCTCACTGCATCATCTGTGCCTGTTTTGGGAGGTCAGTTCAGGACCAGCTGCAACAGGCTGGGCCTGTTGTCTCCCCTTGGCCTGCGAAACACAGCTTGGCTCTCCGGCTCGAGCCACCTAGAGCTCAACATTCTAGGAAGAGGTACCATTGTGGGAGAAGGGTCTGACAGGGATGGTTCCCTTCCGGGTTCTAGTTGAGAGGGAGTGAGAAACAGAGGGCATTGCATTTAGAAGGTGAATGTTGGGTGGCCAAAAGATGCTTACCTGGTTGAGCACACGCTTTGCATGCAGGGGTCCCAGATCTTGGGATTATTTAAATTGCACCTTTCCAATTCCCCCACCGGCATTTCTCAAGTCTGGGAAGGGGCTCAACCCTCCACACCCAGGCAGGAACCTCTCAGTTCCTCAATATTTAACATCCCAAACTGAAGGGCTTTTTTTAAATGGATGGAGCCACTTCCTTCTCTCGATTCCCTGGGGGATGGCAGTCGCTCTGCTTTCTTACCTTCCCTGAAGCCTGGCTGGATCCGGGGCTTTGCCATCATCCCTTATGACTGAACGGAAGTGAAATTAATTTGGGAAGTAGACAACACACAGGGCGGAAAAAAGCAGGGAGACCTTTTATGTTAACTTACCGTATGCCTCTTAGGCCTGTGGTTCTGCAATGATTTGGTGAAAGGACTGCAAGAAAACAGTGTAACTGGGTGACTGCTAAATAGCTCAGTGGCTTAGGTATGTGGGTACGGAACCAGAGCTCGGGACAAGGTCCCTTCCAGCTCTGCCATTCAAAGGTTCAATTGTACCATTACGTTGAGATCAGGGCAGGGCAGGGTTGCGCTGCTGACACCTGCACGGCCCCTCTTCCCGCCCATGAGCCAAACATGGCGTGCAAAGCATCTGGGCATGACCTTCCTTAATTGCCAGGGCTGCTAAGAGCTGGGCTTCTTTTCAAATATGTCTCTTGATGCACTCTCCCATGGCCTTGGGCACACTTGCTGGAGAGGGGTGGGATTGGGGAAGACAAAGCAATGAGATGCTGCCACTTGGGTCACCCCGCGTAGTGTGCAATTCAAGATAAAGATGAAAAGATGCAAGGGGGGGAGGAGAGCGCAAGCCTGCTCAGGCTGCCTCCCTTCATCTGTTTGCCCTTCCAAGGGATTGACTAAAAGTCCCATCATTCCAGGCAGCTGGGGATGATGGGAGTTGTTCGGGAGAGTACATCGCCCACAAATGGATCCCCATGACTCATTTGCTGTGTTTGAATCCCAGTTTCACTGCCATGCAAGAGCCAAAGAAAGTCTCTGTCTGTCTGTCTGTCTGTCTGTCTGTCTGTCTGTCTGTCTGTCTGTCTGTCTGTTGTCTGTTTTTAATCGAATTTCTACACCACCCACGTGGCAACAACAAGGCCACTTGGGGGGGGGGTTACAACCGTGCAAACAACGATGCAACGGAACAGTGGCAGGCAGGCAAACAAAATCAAATAAAACAGAGTCCTGATGATAACATCATATAAAACAAGTTAATCCACTTTAAATCAGAGGTATCTGTTGAGGTTTGAGAATGCTTACAGGGCTGCCATTATGTCCCATAATCTGGGAAAGCCTGCTTCAATAGCCAGGTTTTTAAAGATCCTTTGACTATTCCCAGTGAGGGGGCGGTGTATATTAGAAAGAAGAGGTGAGGGGCAACCACTGAGCAGGCCCGATATTGGTCCCCCCCCCGCATGCCTCTTTTGAGGTTAAAAATCTTCAATCGCCCTTCCGAAGAACAGGTAACATGGGTTTTGTAGTTTGGTGAGCTATGCAGAATCCTTCCTTTCTTCTTCTGCCATTCAGGGGAGTTTGGTGAAGCTCCCAAGTTTCGGGGTGAAGCTGGTGCTCACTGCCTTCACTCGGATTTGGCTTTGTGGTACCAGCAAACTGCAAATCCCGGGTTGAACTGAACCATGCAATGCAGATGGTCCAGATCCCATCACAAGACTGAGATCCCATTGCCTCCTCCACCAGTTCGCAAAGTGAGTTTGAAAACAAGCAGACCATAGCCGTTGTGAGTTTTTTTTTTGGGGGGGGGCTGTTTGGCCATGTTCTGGAAGTTTTTCTTCCTGATGTTTCACCAGACTCTGTGGCCGGTATAGAGTGAGCGAGACTGTGGGCTTTTAAAGTTGTGGGAAAGGGGAAAACCCCAGAGCACAGAGAGAACTCCTAGTTCCATGAGTTCCTTGCCCTCTGAAGATGCTGGCCACAGAGTCTGGCGAAACATCAGGAAGAAAAACTTCCAGAACATGGCCAAACAGCCCGAAAAACTCACAACAACTATCAGATGCTGGCTTTGAAAGCCTTTGAGGATACAGTCAGGCCATTCTTCTTCTACACCTGGTAAAAAAAAATCTTCTGATTCCCCCCCACACACACCCCATCATACTCTACAATGTGTGGGCCAAAACAGTGATGATGGGATAAAATATTGAGAGCCGTGGTATACTTTAAATATATTCAGGGAGTATTCAGGCAGATATTTTCAAGTCTCATTTGTACTCTAAATATTGTACACAATTGCTTTAAAAAGATGCATTGTTTTAGGAACACATGCTTCTTCTTTTTTGTTCTCTCTTGTGTGTTCAGTTTAGAACCAGATCGAACGGGACTAGGGGCATAACGCACCTGCCAGCCTGCCTGCCATGGAGGGTGTTCAGGATTCGTCTCTCTTTTTGGTGAACATTCTGGAGGAACTCGACACCAAACAGAACACGGTTTCCTACCAGGACCTCTGCAAATCGTTATGTGCCCGGTGCGATTTGTCCCAGCTGGCCAAGCTCCGGAGCATACTCTTCTACACGGCCTGCCTGGATCCGAATTTCCCCGCCACCTTGTTCAAGGACAAGATGCGGTGCAACGTCAACAACCAGCAGTCAAAGAAGATCATGGTGGCCGCAGACATCGTGACAATCTTCAATCTGATACAGATGAACGGGGGCCTGGCCAAGGAGAAGCTCCCGGTCGCCCGGGAGAAGGTGAGGAAGAAAGAATCCCTGGAGTCCTGCCGATCGGACACGGAGGTGTGCAGCCTGGTGGACTGCGTGCTGAACTGCGACCTGAGAGACGGGGAGTTCGGCCGGGGGTACTCCCATGCTAGACCATCCAAATGCCGGAAAGGGGACTGCAAAGAGTGTCCGCAGTTCATCCCGGCTTCGGAGCCAAACTTTTTGCTTGGCGTCAATAAGGAAATGAAAGGCCGGGCTGCTTCTCTTGACCGTTTGCAGGCCCTGGCCTCTTACACCATGGGCAGCTCCCCACCGTGTGAGATGCAGAGTACCTATTTCCCCATGAACCTTGAGACTGAGTCAATCTCGGACCAGGACTCCTTGCCGATGGGTACAAGCCTGAAGGAAGCGTTCATTGCCAACGATGAGCCCTTCGTCATGCAGTCGTGCATCCAGAAGCGGAACATCTTCAAGGAGGACTTCCATAACCTTCTCACCATCTCGCCCAGCTTGGTCTCTCCCACCCGGAAAAAGGAGGACGACCTGGTTGAGTTTCCGAGCAGAAAGGATGGCTCCAAGCCGGCCTTCTTCAACCATAGCTTCGAAATGCCCTACAGCAGTCAATACTTGAACCCAATCTATTCCCCCGTACCAGATAAGAGGCGAGTCAAGCACGAAAGTTTGGATGATCTCCAGACATCCACCTACTTTGGCCCAACCACTGTCCTTGGGTCACAGGACACCAAGCGGTGGTTGGGAAAACCCAGCAAACAAACCCCGTGGCCCATCAAGAGTTGGAGCTTAAACACTGAGGAAGTGCCCGATTTCGAGAGGTCCTTCTTTAACCGGAAGCAATCGGAAGAGAACACGCGGTATCAGGATCCCAGTGGGCAGTCTCCCAACTTCCTGGCAGCCGAGCGACACCCTCCATATCTCGGCCCAAAGGATCAGCAGCTGATGAGCCAGGCCAACTACCCAGGGAAACCCAACGGCCACAAACCCAAAGACATCCCTGCTATTTTAGAAGTGGAGAGCCACGAGCCGGTCAAAACGTTTAAAGACAAAAGCATCAATTGCACCTCCGTCCAGCTGCTGAGTCTGGATAAAACCAACAGCGTGGGGACACAGACGGACCAAGCTGGGATGGAGCAGAAAAAGTGCCGGGAGATGAGCCACCCCAATGCCAATAAGTACGGCGACCACCGTGCTCGGAAGCAGTCGGACGATGACTCGGAGGTCGTCAGCGACGACATCAGTGACATTTTCCGTTTTCTGGATGACATGAGCGTCTGTGGCTCTACCGGGGTGATGCAGTCTTCCTGTTATAACAGTACGGGATCCCTCTCTCAGATACAGAAATCGGACTGTGAAAGCTCCCCCGAGCACCGCTTAGCAAAGCTCTCCAAGGAGAACGCCAGCAACAAGCTCGACAAAGCCCCTCGGCTGGAGCTTGGCGGCGGCTCCGACGACGAATTGAAAACCAGCGTTTGTAAGCTCGTGCTGCGGATCGGGGAGATCGAAAAGAAACTGGAGTCCCTCTCGAGCGTCCGAGATGAGATCTCGCAAGTCCTGGGGAAACTGAACAAACTGGATCAAAAGATCCAGCAGCCTGAGAAAGCCAGCGTCCACCTAGACCTTAATTCCTTGACCAGCGAAGCTCCGTCGGATGAAAGCGTCTCCCCTCAGATCTTTTCCTGCCACAGTTCTTCCCATGGCAGCAAACTGGAGAACAATCCGGACTGGTGCTGTTCCGATGCCAGCGGCAGCAACAGCGAGAGCCTCCGCGTCAAGGCCTTAAAGAAAAGCTTGTTCACCAGGAGGTCCTCGAGGTCGCTGACGGAGGAGAACAGCGCCACCGAATCCAAGATTGCCAGTATTTCTAATTCCCCCAGAGACTGGCGCGCCATCCCCTATACCAACCAAGGGAGCATCGCGGAGGAAGACATGAAAGACCGAGGCGGGGAAGAAAATAAAGACTGGCACCGGAAGTCCAAAGAGGTAATTTGATTTGATTTAAATGGCTTCCCTTTCAGTTTGGCCAGTTCTGTTTTGGACGTGACTGCAGGGCTGGGGGGTGGGGAATACCTGATACCCACATAATAATCTTCCCAGAGCTGCAACCAAAGGCATTACAATTGAATACATTATTGGCTGCTTTTGTAACTCATCCATTTCTCCCATCCCTCTCAGGGCCATAGTCAGGATGTAAAGATGCATTATGGTGTTAAAAGGAAGCAAACAAACAAGCGTTTGTTTCATTATTTGTGATAGCTCACCCTTCTCAACAGCTGTCGGCAAAAGGCTGGTTTATTTCACAGAGGCCATGATCCAACTGGAGAAAAACCTAACGTGCTAAGGCAGTTGCACTGTGTCTCTGCCCCCTACACCTCCTGCCAGCTCCCCTTCATATGATCAGTTGCACAAGCGTCCATGCACTGAATTTTGTAACCAGTGCAAGCTGAAGGTGGGTTTAGAGCTAGGCGGAGGCCGTTCAGTGGCAAGCATCCTAGAACCTCAGTTGAGAGCAGAGTTTTGACTGCAGTACTGCAGTATAATCACTGCAGCACGAGGCTCCCTGAAGGTCTCATCCAGTGGTGAGTAACCCTCACAATCACTGTGTGTTAACTTCTTGCTGACTCTGGAATTTTGAGTGCATTCCTCTAGGCCAGTGGTGGCCAAACTTCAGCCCTCCAGCTGTTTTGGACCACAACTCCCAGAATTCCAAGCCTGTATTGCCAATGACAAAGGACTGTGGGAGTTGTGGTCCAAAACAACTGGAGGGCCGAAGTTTGGCCACCAGTGCTCTAGGCACACAGCAGAAGGGCAGGGGTTCACCGAGCATAACTTCATGTTCCCCAGATTAGTCCACCCCTTTCCCCCCCTCCTCACCTGGAACTTACAGTTTCAATAACTCACTCTGAGACATTACTAGGAGAAAGAATAAAAAAAAGTTTCCTTTACTTACAGTGAACAAAGAAGCTGAAAACACAACTGCTTTGAACAACAGGCTCACTGCTTCTAACTAAAGATGGGCACCTTATGAAAAATGACACAATGTTTTGTCATTTTGTAAGCTTTCGAAATGTTACGAAATGAAACCAAATGGGAAACAGTGTTTTGTGACAAAATGGAATGAAATGCTTCTTTTTCTTTTTGAAAACGAAACCTTTTGTTACTTTGTAAAACGTCTCCCTTGTAAAAAGCTACCCACCAAATTTGTTGCTTCTAGGACCCAAGGGAGCCACTTTATAGAGTAACGAATCATTTTGTTATTGTTTCATTTCGTTCTGATTCCTCCCCCCCCCAGAAAATTGTTTTAAAATGAAACAAAATGAACTGCTAGTAGAAACAAAACAAAGCAACTGTGGGAGTTGGGGAATGAGCTGAACAAAGACACGGGAGGGAGCAATTGGTTAGTGCTGGATATATTGACAATTACCTTAGGTCAGAAAGTCCTGGCAGCTGCACCTACTAAAGGAAGCATTGCAAAGTTGCAAAAGCTCCATCATTGTTGGCCTTGATGTGGCATGGGTCCTGGGTTTCCTCCTTAATCTCCTGCAGCGGAGGTTGTTGTGTCTGACAAATGCTTCCCTGGTACAGTGATTCCCCCCCCCCGCCACCGCCTATTGCGGGGGTTAGGGACCTGACCCGACCTGCGATAATTGAAATTCTGTGATATGCAGATGCAGGTCAGGTCAGGCCTAAGGTGCCTAGCTGGGGGGCTTTCGTATTTACCCCAGCCTGGCACTGTCCCAAATGGGCTTGCAAGGGCCTTCCCAGGCCTTTGGGGCCCCCCCAGAAGGCTTGGGAAGGCCCTCACAGGCCCGTTTGGGGCAGCGCCAGTAAGCAAGGGAGGCCTGAACCAGGCCTTTCCCCCTTAACCCTGGGAACCTTTTTTTCATATACTGCAGTCCCGCGATATAGCGGGATTGCAGTATATGAACTGCGAATGGGCGGGGGACCACTGTAACTCTTTTATGATAGAGAACTCAGGTTTGGTCGGGCGTTAGGCCTGTGAAAAGACACCACCTGAGAAACAAACACCATGCCCAGCAGAGGTATATAAAATTTAATAAAGGAAGATAACGCCAAGGGTGAAGTATTTCAGAGCAGTCTATACCATCTCCAGGGACTGATGGGCCGCCTCAAACCATGTCACCCTTGATCTTACTGTTGGAAATTTCATGTGCATCAGCGGGTTGCGGCTCTAATTTTTGTCGCCATCCGGGAAAACCAGAGCAAAGCACACACAGCAACGCCAACGTGTCAATAAAGACGAGCGTTTTCCACTGTATCAATGACTTTCAGTCGCCCTTGTCTGAGAGTCGCCCTTGCGGAAGGAAACAGGGAGGTTGGCCAGAATTCAGCGGGCAGGGGTTTTTTTTGTAATGCTTGCATGAGGGAAATGGTGTCGGTTGTGATGGTAAATGTCTGGTTGTGTTCCGGGCCAATGATGTAACCAAGGGAAGCAACCAGGACCTCACTAATGGAGAGCAAACGCCTGTGGCGACTTAGCGCAGTTTCCTTTATGCCGGCCTAAGTTGCTGATAGGGTTCTGCCCATGGGCTGTGAGAGATGTCAACCCCGTACCCTGTTGGCCTAACATAAGAACATAAGAAGAGCCCTGCTGGGTCAGGCCAAAGGCCCATCTAGTCCTGCTTCCTGTATCTCACAGTGGCCCCACCAGATGTGTTTGGGAGCACACAAGACTAGTTATCTGTCTCCTGATACCACTCCCCTGCATCTGGCCCTTGAAGTACCCCGGTTTTAAGCCTGGAGATGACACATCTCCATCATGGTTTGTAACCTGGGATGGACGTCTCCTCCAGGAATCTGTCCAATCCTCATTTGAAGGCATCCAGGCCAGATACCATCACCACATCCTGTTCCGTTATGAAGGTATATATGCACATATGTTCCGTATACAACGAGAGGCGTTCTCTATCTTAGCTGCCCACACCAGTTTCCTCACGGAAAAAGCAATGCTTTGAAGAAGTAGGGTGTCTTCTGGGTGTCTTCTGGAATGGCAGCTGTCCTCCACTAAAGTGTGAGGAGAAACCACGACAGGGAGGCACGGTTGGGTCCCTATTGTCCTCTGAGGTGGAGCCCCCACAATTTAAACCGTTCTGAAGCAGGTCTCTTGTCTTCTGGGTGTTTTTGTTTTCATACCCAGCCATGGCGGTAGCAGCAGTGGTAAATCCCCGATGGTCTGCATAATTATTTCAAGGGGGAAATCCCAGAAGCAGGGGAATGCCCTACCTCTTGAAATTGTCCTTTCAGTGGGCATGGCACAATGAGCCCTTTTGGGGGAGGAAGGTGGAAAATTGGAGGTAGAGGAGATGGGAAGCTTCAGGGAGGTGGGGAAGGAGCAGCTACCTCCCTCTTTCATAGGGAATTTCTATGGGCTAGAAGATGGAGAACCTGAGGAGGAGGAACCCAAGAAAATGTATTTAGGATATGACACTGTGCTGGGAAGCTGTCACTTCCTGTGAGGGATTGGCAGGCATTATACTTTGGGCAGGCTCTTGCAGATGTCCATTGGTGACAGAAGACTAGAACTGCTCACCCAGCTCTTATTTTTATTTCCTAGAGGTTTTTAAAGCGTTTAAAAGTTTTCCCTCTTGCGCCCTCAAGAGGCCAAAAAAAAAATTAATTGGGGTGCTGGTGGCCCCTCAGAACAACATAATGGTTTAGAACATAAGAACATAAGAACATAAGAAGAGCCATGCTGGATCAGGCCAAAGGCACATCTAGTCCAGCTTCCTGTATCTCACAGCAGCCCCACCAGATGCGTTTGGGAGCGCATGAGACTAGATATCTGTCTCCTGATACCACTCCCCTGCATCTGGCCCTTGAAGTACCCTGGTTTCTCCATCATGGTTTGTAACCTGTGATGGACTTTTCCTCCAGGAATCTGTCCAATCCCCTTTTGAAGGCATCCAGGCCAGATGCCATCACCACATCCTGTGGCAGGGAGTTCCATAGACTTACAACACGCTGGGTGAAAAAAATATTTTCTTTTGTCAGTTCTTACTCTCCCAGCCCTCAATTTGAGTGTATGTCCCCTAGTTCTGGTATTTTGGGAGAGAGAGAAGAGCTTCCCTCTATCCACTTTACTCATACCCTGCATTATTTTGTATGTCTCAATCATATCCCCCCCTTAAGCGCCTTTTTTTCCAGACTAAAGAGGCCCAAATGTTTTAGCCTTTCTTCATAAGGGAGGTGCCCCAGCCCAGTAATCATTTTAGTTGCTCTCTTCTGCACCTTTTCCAGTTCCACTATGTCTTTCTTGAGATGTGGTGACCAGAATTGTACACAATACTCCAGGTGGGGCCTTACTATTGTTTTGTATAATGGCATTATAATGTTGGCTGTTTTATTTTCAATCCCCTTTTTGATAATCCCTAGCATGGAATTGGCCTTCTTCACTGCTGCCACACATTGGGGAGACACCTTCATGGAGCTGTCCACCAACACACCAAGATCTCTTTCCTGATCTGTCATGGATAACTCAGAGCCCATGAGTTGATAGATAAAGTTTTGATTTTTTGCCCCAATATGCATTACTTTACATTTGGTTACATGAAAACACATTAGCCATTTCTTAGCCCATTCCCCCAGTTTGGAGAGATCCTTCTGGAGCTCTTCACAATCTTTTCTGGTTTTCACCACACGGAAAAGTTTTGTGTCATCTGCAAACTTGGCCACCTCACTGTTTATCCCTGTCTCCAGGTCATTTATGAACAGATTGAAAAGCACCGGTCCCAGGACAGAGCCCTGGGGCACACCGCTTTTCACTTCTCTCCATTGTGAAAATTTCCCATTGACACCTACTCTTTGTTTCCGGGATCTCAACCAGTTCTCAATCCATAAGAGGACCTGTCCTCTTATCCCTTGACTGTGCAATTTTCTCAGCAGCCTATGGTGAGGGACTGTGTCAAAAGCCTTTTGAAAATCCAGATAGACTATATCCACCAGTTCACCTAGATCCACGTGCCTGTTGACCTTTTCAAAAAATTCTAAAAGGTTTGTCAGACAAGATTTAACCTTACAGAAGCCATGCTGATTTTCTCTCAGCAAGGTTTGTTCTTTTATGTGTTTTAAGATTTTCTCTTGGATGAGGCTTTCTACCATCTTCCCTGGGACAGATGTAAGGCTAACTGGCCTGTAGTTTCCTGGGTCCCCCCTCCTCCCTTTTTTAAAAATTGGTGTGACATCCGCCATCCTCCAGTCCTCCGGCACTGTGGCCGTTTTAAGAGACAAGTTGCATATAACCGTTAAGAGATCTGCAATTTCATTTCTCAGTTCCCTAATAACCCTTGGGTGGATGCCATCTGGGCCCGGTGACTTGTTAATCCTCAATTTATCGATTAGTCCTAAAACCTCCTCTCTTTTAGCCTGTATTTGATTTAATTCTTTAGTCAAGAGGGGCGGCTCAGGCAGCGGGATCCGCTCAAGGTCCTCTGTTGTGAAGACAGATGCAAATAAGTCATTCAATTTCTCTGCAATGTCCAAGTCCTCCTTAACCTCCCCTTTTCCTCCCTCACCATCCAGAGGGCCAACTGGTTCTCTGGCAGGTTTTCTACTTCTAACATATTTAAAGAAGCTTTTATTATTACCCTTTATATTGCTAGCCATGCTTTCCTCAAAATCTTTCTTTGCCTCCCTTATCATCTTCTTACATTTCTTTTGCCAAAGTTTGTATTCCTTTTTATTTTCCTCATTTGGGGAGGATTTCCATTTACAGAAGGACCTCTCCTTGTGCTTTAGAGCCTCTCTAACTCCACCCGTTAACCATGCCGGTGTCCTCTTGGAATTAAATGAGCTCTTCTTTCTTTGTGGTATGCACTTGTGCTGGGCCTCTATTATTGTTGTTTTAAACAGGCTCCATGCACTCTGAAGAGATTGGATTCTTCTAACATTCCCCTTCAATTTCTCTCTAACTAGTTTCCTCATCTGAGGGAAGTTTGCCCTTCGAAAATCAAGGGTTTTTATGTCTGATTTGGTTGACACTCTTCCTCCGACATGCATGGGAAAGGAGATTGCAGCATGGTCACTGTTCCCCAGAGGCTCAGTGACATTCACATCCCTGACCAGGTCCAGAGTATCACACAATATTAGAACCAGAATTGCCTGTTCTCGGGTGGGCTCCATGACAAGTTGCTCTAAGGCATTCAGCAAGTCAAGAAACCCAGTTTCTCTTTCTTGCCCGGAGCTCGCATTGGCCCAGTCAATGTGGGGATAATTGAAGTCCCCCATGATTACTATCCTATCCCTCTTAGCCACCTCCATGATTTCTCTCCTCATTTCAAGGTCCCCCTCAAGTTTTTGATCTGGTGGACGATAGAATACTCACCTCCACAGCGTTCAAGAAGAATTTGAAGTAAACAAACAAACAAACAAAAATGAGGAGCTGTGTGCAAGACTAGGATATAGGTTATTTTATCAGTGGCGTATAAAGGTATCACTTATAGCCTAGTCTTGCATTTACAAGAAAAAAATTGTGGCTCAAACTCATTTTTAATGAGTTTTGACAACTTCTGGGGGGTTTTCAGCAGGGGAAGTGTGAGTGTGTGTATGGGGGAGGTTCTGGCATGGTTCCCCTTGAGTGTCGAGCAGCAGATTTGGTCCTGGGGGGAGGGTTGGCACAGGGGCCACACATGGCCTGTTGCCTACCCCTGTGTGATACCCACTCTTGGTCATCAGGTCAACCACACTTGTATCTTCATTGTGTTAGGTACTGATTTGTATTAAGGCCCAGTTTCAAATGCTGGTCTCAATCTTTGGATTCTGCGAAGAAACAAGGTTGCTTGGAAAAATGCTCCACCATTGCTGCCAGCCTGGGAGCTTGCCCAAACCTTACTCCCTGTGATGAGTAAAGACCACAGGATCTGGAAAACAAGACAGGTCTTCTTGGTGGTGGATCCACTGGGGTGTAGGGCAGGTATGTCCAGACTTCGGCCCTCCTGATGTTTTGGACCACAACTCCCAGAATTCTAAGCTTAGATTTCCAATGACAAAGGACTGTGGGAGTTGTGGTCCAAAACATCTGGAGGGCCAAAGTTTGGACATGCCTGGTGTAGGGCATTCTCCCAAGGGGCCAGTTCCCCCTCTTTGCTCACTTGATAGCACGGAATTCCAGATTGTGTAGGGAGCTGCCATGCTATTCCCAACTATCTCCTTCTCTGACTCTCCTTGCAGGCGGACCGGCAATACGAGATCCCTCAGCCTCACCGGCATTCCAAGCCCCCGAAAGACACCTTCTTGATCGAACAGGTGTTCAGCCCCCATCCGTACCCTGCGTCCCTCAAGGCCCACATGAAAACTAACCCTCTCTACACGGACATGCGGCTGACGGAACTGGCAGAGGTCAAGCGGACCCAACCGTCCTGGACGATCGAGGAATACACCAGAAACTCGGGCGAGAAAGGGAAGCTGGCCGCTTTGGATCTTCAGGTAGGTTTCGGTTTTGGCCCTCTCCCTGATGCTGGCAATTGTACGGCTCTACCTGGCCTCTCTACTCCACAGGTGACCTCAGATGCTAACCCCGGAGGATAGTCCTGCCTCCACTTAAAGCTACAGTAGCAACCCACCCACTAAAATATTCATGGGGGAAGCCATTTCAAACCCCCCCCCCGTGGATGCTGAAAAATGTGGATAGCAGGAAAAATGTGGATAGTAGTTTAAAAGTGAGCAATAAGATAGCAAGGACTGCGGCTCCCTCCAGTGGGCTGTTCTGATAACTTCACCTTTAGAAATATAAAGATTTTCCTTTGCAGACCATGGATAATTGAATCAGCTAATACTGATTCTGCGGATAATGGGATCCTGCTATGGACTGATTGATTTTATTTGATTTGTATACCACTCGCTTAGCCCAAAGGGCCACTTCTGGGGTTACAATTTCCTGTGTGTGCATGCTTATGTGAATAGGGTTGTTTAAACGCATCCTGAAATATCCAGAACAAAACCTACACATCTTTAGGGAAGAAATAACTCTTGATTATTTTATATATTGTATTTCTCTGCTGCCTTTCTTCCATAAAGATGCTCAAGGCAGCCTCCAATCATTTCTGATACAAATACAGTGGTACTTCTACTTACGATGGAGATGTGTCATCTCCAGGCTTAAAACCAGGGTACTTCAAGGGCCAGATGCAGGGGAGTGGTATCAGGAGACAGATATCTAATCTCATGCACTCCCAAATGCATCTGGTGGGGCCACTGTGAGATACAGGAAGCTGGACTAGATGGGCCTTTGGCCTGACCCAGCATGGCTCTTCTTATGTTCTTATGAGTTTAATCCATTTCAAATGCATGCTCATAAGTTGAACAACTCATAAGTAGAGCAGCTGTATCTCAAAACACAAACAAAAATAATTTAAAAAATTAAAAATTAAAAAAAATTGTAAGTAGAGCAGACCACATCTAAAATTTATAAGGCAGCTGTTAAAATGCCAACGGTTTTCTGATCTTAAGTCAAATTGCTTTTAAGCAGAGCCGCTCATAAGTAAAGGCACCACTGTACAGATAAAAAGCTCAATATATATGCAACTAAAACCTATTGCATATAAGATAATATATATATATTTTAAAAAACTGAAACAAATACTAAAAATGATGTTAAAAGCACACTTAATAATCACAGATACCCTCTTTGGGGCAGTCCTTCTTCTCCACTTCAGATTCCTCTGTCTCCAGAAAAGCCATCACTCAGAATTGACTTGGTGCGACCGAATTGTTGTTCCTGGTTGCTACCTAGGGTTTGCTGACGTTCATTTGCTGAAGGGCTGCTTTAAGCATCCGCCTCCCCTCTCCTCATGCTGGAGGTTGTGCTTAAAAACAATACAAGTGCAAAAGTTGTGTTCTGAAGTGTAATCCACACTGTGCTCCCTCAACGGCCCCTTTTGTCCTCTCACACGGACAGCGGAGTTGTGGAATCGTCAGCCAGCCAGAGACTCCTGAAAGGCTTTTGTTTCGGGACTTCCCTGGAGGGCTTCTCTCCATCTGTTTTTTTTTAGTAAGGTTGCCAGACAGAAAGCGGGAGGCGTTGTGAAAGGTGGCACTTTTTATAATAAGCTCCCAATTGCATTGTGGCTTCAAGATGAGGGAGGGAGGAAAGAGACAGCTTTGGAAGCCTCTGCACCCGGCTCGCCCAGCAGATCTTCCAAAAGTGTCTTTAAATAAATTAAATTAAAGCAGGAGGCTTCCAAACACCACCACTTTCCCCGTTAATCCTCGTCACTCTCCGGGGGTGGCCCAAGACATGTCGTCGCCTGAGGCGGGGAAGCAGATGGCACTCCATTCAACGCCAGGTGCACCAAACCTCAACCTGGTTTGGAAGAAAAGGCGAAACCAAAAGTAAAGCAAAGCAAAGCCACCCTTGGGAGTAACAAAACAATGGGAAGAAGCCTGCTAGCTTTCAAATAAGGTTTGCATAACTTGACATGGCTAATTGTAGCAAATTGATGAAGGGAAGTCCTAACCCTTGGTTAGAAGTTACAGGGCATGTTGGATTGTGCAGTGAGGTGGTGCTCAGATGTCAGATTGGGCAACCATGGGCACCCTTGTTCTCAATCTAGTGGGCTATCATCATCATCATCATCATCATCATCATCATCATCATCATCATCATCATCATCATCATCATCATCATCATCATCACCACCGCCGCCACCACCACCGCCACCACCACCACCTGAGAACCCCAGAACTACATAGAAGGGACCCTCTGGATCCATGCATCCAGTCCTCGGTCAAGGAGTCCCAGGGATGGAATTGAACTCCCAAGCCCTGTTTCCGCAGCCAGATCCTTAAACCATTGAACGATCCAGCCAGCTTCAAGGTGACAGCAATGAAATCAATTTAAGAACAGGCACAACAAATTAATTCAAACCGGAACAGACCTATTGAATCAACAGGATGTAGGCATGTGTTCACTTAACAAGCCCCATTCTTTTAATGAGTCTGCACTGGTTAGGAACAAAAATTGGATTTTACCCCTTTTTTAAAAAAAAAAACAGATTAAAAATCCAATTGAAATATGCATCAATCTTTAAAGGCTGCTGAAATTAGTTCTCCCTCTTCACATCATTTGGATTGTCTAGACAGAGGATTTTAATGTTTTTTTTTCCCTCCCAGCAATGTAAACATCAGTTCTGGCTATGTATTCCATTTTTGTTTTCATTCTGCATCTTTCAGAGCCATTATAATTTAGGCTGGTGGACTGGACCAATTTTCTTCATTTTGAGCTGTTTTTAAATGGCATGGATATTTTACTTTACTATACTTTACTTTATTTGGCATTTATATACTGCCTGCTTGTATAAAAACAAAGATGGGATACCCCATATTTTCTCCACCAAGTGACTTCCAATATTAATTGCCCCACTTCTCACTGTATCTTCCCAGCAACTGTGTGAGGTGGGTCAAGTGAAAGAGGCTGATGCCCCAAAGGTTCATGGTTGAATGGCAAATTTAAAATGGATTTCTCAAATCCTAACTCAGCACTCTTAACTAGGTACGACTACACTGCAATTGGGTTCACAGCCTATATTACATTTGAAATTGCAATCAGAGCTCACATTGTGGCTGTGGGTTGGTTTGGGAGTCCACTGTTCATACTGGATGTGGCATGATTTGCATTTGGGCCCATAACCCTTCCTTTGTCATCCCTTCCTCTGATCCCACCTCTGCAATTCCTTCCTTCCTCTGGTCCCACCTCTGCAGATCTGATGAGGAACTGCCAGGAGCATCCACTTTATTCTGGCTTCAAAAAGTAGACGTTCCCCAGCAGCAGAGAGGGAGGGGAAAGTCATTCAGGATGAAAAGGGGCTAGACCAATTCAAAACATGATTTGCATCATATAGTCAATAAAGGGGGAAAATCAAATTCACCACTTTATAAGCAGAGCAAATCCTGTGGTATTTGATCATGTAGTCTTTAAATTAGGTTATTTCAGGCTGAAAACTATAGAGTAGAGGATGTGGAATCAATCAGTTCATCAGTTCATCTGAAAGAAACAGGACAAGAAAAGCTTTTTGTAGGGTGGATCCTGTCCTTCATGTCCAACTTGATGTCTTTCTGTCTGTCCAAGAACTGGAAACCTAAGAGTGAGGACAAACAATCAATTTCCTTATTTTGTTTTCCAGACTCAAGAATCTTTAAACCCCAACAATTTGGAGTATTGGATGGAGGATATATACACCCCAGGCTACGACTCGTTATTAAAGCGCAAAGAAGCAGAATTTCGAAGGGCGAAAGTTTGCAAAATAGCAGCTTTGATCACAGCGGCTGCCTGTACCGTTATCCTGGTCATCGTCGTCCCTATATGTACTATGAAATCATGAAGCCAAGAATGGTGGAAGAGACCCCAGCTTTGTCTATGCTATGTGCCCCAGGCGTCTTGTTCAGTAGCTGAAATGACCACTTCATGGCGAAACAAGAGCCAACATTCAAACCGTCTGTGGGGAGAGGATACAACAAAAAGACCCCAACCAATGTGCACAAACAGACCTTTGGGTTGGGTTGGGTTGTTTGGAAGAGAGGTGCTGTTTGGAAACGGCAAAGCACCTAGCGGACGTAATAACGTGGCTTGAATTTTTACGTGGTATCGTAAGTGGATCGTCTTTCTTAACAGATGTTGAGACGAGAAGGATGTTTTTGCAAGACTAGAAATGGATGAGAAATGTACTCTGCCTGCCCCCTCGTACTGAGCAAGTTTTTCTACTCAAGTTATATAGACAACTCGTAACTCCTGTACCATATGCATTTTATCCACGAGAGAGAACAGTGGTTTTTGACTCTCCAACACGTCAACGCTATGAATGTATTCTCTCTCTCTCTCTCTCTCTCTCTCTCTCTCTCTCTCTCTCTCTCTCTCTCTCTCTCTCTCTCTCTCTCTGTGTGTGTGTGTGTGTGTGTGTGTGTGTGTGTGTGTGTGTGTGTGTGTGTGTGTGTGTGTGTGCGTGCTTGTGTGTGTTGGGGGGATATCTCTTTTGTTGTGTTACCAATTCTTTGTTTGTCCAGTTTTGAAAGCAGATTGTGTAGCCATGAGATGGGTGTGTTTATGCCTCGAGAACTCCTAAGGGCTCCCCCCTTGCAACCTGGTCATGCACCCTAAGACCTTTCTTCATTTTCACAGAGTGCGTTGGTCGGGTGAGGGGCTGAGTAGCTATCCAGATGGTGCTGGGTTCCAACTCCCATCAACCCCAGCCCATATAGGTGAGGAATGATGGGGCCTGTGGTCCGATGGCATCAGAAGGATCCCCTTCTGATGACAGTGATGTGTCATCTGCTTAAATCCAAAAAAAAAAAAAAAAGTTTGGGGAAAAGAAGCTGTTCTCATTGGGGTTTTGTTGCCGTTTAGTTGCAACAACTAATTCACCACTTTATAAACAGATCATTTGTTTATGGTTATTTATTTATTTTTTATTTATTTATTTATTTTATCCACCTCAAGTGGATATTTTAAAAAATCACTTCACATTCATCCTGGTCAGGATTCTTAACGAATCCATGATATTCCCCTTGGCCTCTATCCCATGACCACTTCAATGCACCTTTTTCTTTTCCTGAATTCTCATCTAAAGATCATGCCCCCATGGCCAACCGCATCTTCTGAACACCCCTCTCGACCACACCCCCTGAAGCATCTTCCTGCACCACTGCTAGGGGTTCGATCAAATTACTTCACTTGTTGATGTGCATTTTGATGCGAAGCAAAGGTCATGTGATCTCCAAAACGCCGCATCTTCTTTAGGTTTCACCCGTTTTGCAGCAAACAGCTTTTAAAAAGAGTTCTTTGATGTGCATTTGGCCAATGGGGACACAAAAAAGAGGTTCAAAAATGCTACCATGGGGGCAGTAACTATGCATCTAATGTCACATGACCACTCTTGGAGAAAGTGCGTGTTTTATTATCATTCACATTTAGTGGTCATGTGGTAGAGGCCCTTATCTTGTTTTCGTTCTTGGAAACAGAATTGGGATATTTTCACATTGATACAGAAATAGATTCCCTTTACATTGCTGGAGAGGTCATTGATGTGGAGGGAACAGCCACACGACTGGCTGATTATGAGTGCTGGCCTCCCACCCTCCCGCTTATTTGGGGCCTCTGAGAAAGAGCCCCATGTTATACTGATGTGTCCCGACAGTTCTACGTCACCCTTATGATTGTTCACATTAGCATCCCTTGAGCGCCCCTTTTGGCTGCCCTGAAAAATTCCTCTCTGGATTGCAACTCCCGGACAACAACTGGGCACGCTGCTGCTGGAGGGTGTTGGTTGCCCCAAACAGGCTCCCCACCCCCACTCCACCAAGCTTTAATAACTGGAGGATTGTGTGAATTCCTGGTGTAAGCCTGGTCCCTCTTCCTCAGTTGTGTCCTTCAAACTTGTAGGAGGGGTTTTCCTGAACCCCCCTTTTTATTGTGCCTTTGAGAAAGTCAGCAAATAGGGTTACTGTTTTAGCTGGTGTCCTTTTTAGAAAAAGAAAAGGAAAACAAGTCCGTTGTTTTTCCTGATGATGAAAACAGAGAGAGTAGAATTACCCTTATGCACATGATCACTATCCACTGGATCACTTATTCATGATCTGAAAATATTAAAAGAAAAATCCCCAAACTAGATTTCTAATGGTGAACTTTCCAGAAGTGCCCATTAGAGGGAGCCAGAGACTATGCTATGGATAGTGTTGGCTATTCTAGTAGCATTTGCTAGCATCTCCATTTTTCAGCATCTGATGGTGAGATTGGAACTCATTGCCCATGGATACAGGAGGTCTACTGTATATCCGTCCAACAGTGTTACCCAGGACCATTTAATGCACCCAGCACTGTGTATTAATAGGCATACACCTCTGTGGATTTGTGTGTTTCTTTGTTTGCTTGTTCTGTGCCCACCTAAATACCCCCTGTGTGACCCAATTTCTTTGAAACAAGGAGTGTTAGAAAGAAATGATGGTCAGGCAAGTAGGTTTGACTCTGGATGAAAACCTGAATACAAACTTAGGTTTGTTCCCAAGTAAGGTGGAGTTCTGGTCTAGTCTTATTGGACAGATCCTAGAATCGTTCAAAGTGCTTGGATTGGTTTCTTCCTTGTTTTGGGTTGGTCTTTGAGACTTCTGGTGGATTCTGGAAGTTGATCTCTGGGAGGTGGGGGGAGACTATTATAAGACAAACCATTGCAACCTTGTATGTGTTTACTCAGAGGCACGAGGCTCCCTGTGGGCTTAGGACTGAAACTTATGTATGGAAGCAATATTTCTGATGTTCTCTCTCTGTTTTTTTTCCCCTTAAAAAGAAAATAACTCAAAAAGTCAATGATGTAGCATGAATAGAGAGAAATCAGCAAAATTTTGTCAGGACATTTGTAGAGCGTAGGTTCCATTTTCGGTTGGGAGATGCAGAGTCTCCCATCTGGAGTTCTTGTTATGTTTAGTATTGGATCTGGGTTGAAGTGGAATCAATGTTGTGTCTGCAGTATTCAAGGGACCCTTCCATGAACCACCTATCGGAGGTAGCTAAGCATTGTACAGAGGGACTTGAGGGGGTATTTCTGACCCCAGGGGAATTCTACTGGTTGAGATCCGGAGACCAGAGTAAAATATCTCCCTGAATGGGGTCAACAGGAGGACAACCAGAATAGATTGCTTCTGCTTCTCGCATAAAATGGCAATGTTTTCTTTAAGGGCTTCTTTTGTGGGGGAGGGGGGCATATGCTGGGACAAAAAAGGCAGCCAGATAGCAAAATATGTTAAGTGATCTGGGACAAAATTTGTCTCCACACTGTTTTTGTGTTTGAAGAGGCAGGAACAAACGGTGCACAGCTAGTGTCAGAACATTGTTTTACAAGTCTTCAAGGGGCCATGAATTGAAACGTCTTCCTACCCTTAGTCCTATGTGAGTTTATTTTTTTTAGGAGGGGCAAAAAAGAAAGGAAATAGAAATTTGACCTCCACCCACTGTACACCACTGACTGTGAAAGCACAATAGGACTCCTCTGTCTTCAGATTTGGCATCTACAGTTTCACTTACCCATGGTTTGAAAATATAAAAAAATTAAAATAAAAAATAGAAATATGTGTGTTCATGATGTACTTCTCAGAACTGTTCACTAGAGGGAGACAGAGACCGTGCTAGTCTTGTTGTTATTAAAGACTACATCACATGGTCTCTGGTCCCCTCTCGTGACCAATTCCAGCAGTGCACCGGGAAAATAAATTTTTCTGGATCCCCCCCCCCATACTATGCTATGTATAGTATTTGTTATTACCCACAATTTTCAGCATCCGTGGGGGATCTCCCAGGGGTTTGGGGGTTCTAAGTTCATCCCAGGAGACAGCCCCTGCCCATGGTGTCTCAAGCTTCCATTAACAAGTTACCCTTGTTCCTATATGCATAGGTGTCCAGGACATTTCTCTGGTACTAAGAAGCAATAGTATTATCACACCCCTTCCCTAACCCCCATATGGCACTGCCTTGGATCCTGTTACACCTGTGGTGATTTGCTGCAGGAGAACCCCTAGGACAGGCATGTCCAAACTTTGGCCCTCCAGATGCTTTGGACCACAACTCCCACAGTCTTTTTCCATTGGCAGTCTAAGCTTAGAATTCTGGGAGTTGTGGTCCAAAACTCCCAGAATTCTAAGCTTAGACTGCCAATGGCAAAAGTGTGGACATGCCTGCCCTATTTGCTTAACAAAAGGGTCATGGTACATTGTGGAATTTGCTTGCTGGTTTGAAACAACAGAGGCATTTAAGGTATTTATCCAATGTAGGGGTGGCAGTACAGATCAACCTCAATATGAGTGTTGGGATTAGGGAAGGTGGGATTTTATAATTTAATAATGATAATAATTTTAATTTAATCTTTTTTATCTTTATTTATTTATTTATTTATTTATTTATTTATTTATTTATTTATTTATTTATTTATTTATTTTTGTGTGGTGAAAATGTCCGGCAGTATCAACCTGCCACTCTATCGTATTCAATCTTGTGTACCAGTTACTACAATTGCTATAAATATATATTGCATTCTACATTATAAAGTTTTGTATGAAAATGATACCAATAACATTAATAACGATAATAATAATATCAGTGCAGCTATAGGTACATCATAATCCTTAGTGTGATGGAGAGAAAAATGTACTAGACTGTATTAGTCAAAATAATAACGAACGTGTTGACATGTCTTTATGGGTTTTTTGTTGTTTTGGGGGGAGTTGTTTGTTTTTGCATTAATGCCTTATTGATAAAATTGATATATACACATTTTTTTAAAAAAGGACCTTGGAGAAGGGGGAGCATCCAATGACTCTTAAGAACTGATCTTGTGTGTCTTACTCAGAGGTTTTCATTTGATTTATCTGGTCATGCCAAATCTCACTCAAACAGATGCCAAAAAATTATATGAACCACAGTCTGTTAAACCCCATTGTTTTCAGTGGGGCACGAATAACTCTGTGCTCTAGGTGTGGTCCTCCCATTGAGAAGAATTTGCCTGGTGTGTTAACCAGAGTAAGGGAAGGACAATGTGGTTGATCTTGGCCATGGGTCAAATCCAACCATCTGTTCCAACTGTAGAAGGGCCACTGGAATAATGGGGTGTTCTGTGCAGACTAAGCTCAAACCCTATGGATTCAATGCATCTATTCTTCTCTCCCCACCTCCTTCCGTCCCTGTTGGTGGTTTGAGGCCATCACGGGTCTTCTGACTTGAAATGGCCGGTTTCTGAATGATAATGTCCGGCCATATCTAAACCAGCCTCCCAAGTTCTCTAACTAATAAGAATGCTCTACTTTTTCTGTGGCTCTTTCCCCCATCTATTCTAACTCAATAATCTGTACTTTTTGTAACTGAATTGTTCCCACTTTTGGCATTTATGATTTCCAGGTTTTTATTCATTCTTCCTTGGTGACCCTTCCAATCCAAGGTGGTGTCTATTCCAGTTGAGAGCAATGGTTGGATTTAACCTGAGAACATCTCTCTGTCTCTGTCTCTCCTCTCTCTGTGTCTCCTGTTTTTAAGTTCTCGAACCCAGGGCATTTGGTTACCATCAAATGTAGAGATGCCTTTCTTTTATAAAAGTTACTATAAGTTGTGGCCTTTTTTGTTCCTTAAAACATTACATCGAATAAACTTGAACACTTGTACATGTTCTTGGAAGTATGCCTGATGAAAGAGGAATATGATTTTATCACCCTGCCATAAGTTCTCTTCCAAGGGGCTTCATAGCATGGACTGGTGGGAGGTCAGATCACGATGCCTCTTCTGTCAACTTGGCAGAGTTCTTAATGGGACTTCTGGCAAGGGCATCGTAAGACAGCTTAAACTGACAAAGAAACAATTTCAGGATAGGAGAAGACTGTGAAAAGATTTGTGTGGGCATGAGAGAGGCTGCGTTTTGGAATCTCCTTTGATGATTTGTGCTTGTGGGTCATTTTGTGATTGAGTTGATCATGTTGAGCTTCGAAGACATCTTTGCAATCTGGGCACGTGGCTTCTCAGTGATTCATTGTTTGTTCCAGAGATTACATAACTAAGCACGCAGGCCTAGATCAAATTGTTCCAAAGGCACAATGGTAAAAAGTTGGCCCTTGAAACATTGGTATGGATTTCAAGATGATCACCAGCCTAGACTTGGATCCATCTGCTGCTGCCTCTTCTTCTTCTTCTTCTTCTTCTTCTTCTTCTTCTTCTTCTTCTTCTTCTTCTTCTTCTTCTTCTTCTTCTTCTTCTTCTTCTTCTTCTTCTCACCACCACCACCACCACCACCACCATCTGAGAACTTCAGAGCTGGAAAAGACCCAATGGATCATGGTGCCCAGCCCCTGTCAAAGAGGCCCAATGGGGGAATTGAACTCCCAACCTCTGGTTCCACAGCCATATGCCTGAACCACGGACCTATCCAGCAGTTCCTGATTCCTTGACACCATGGTCAACAAAGCATTGTGAATTATGGTGGCCCTTGGGAAATGTAGTCTCAAAGCACCTAGACACACACATTTTGGAGTCACTGGGGCAGAGGCATGCGAATCAGCTTTGTCTGTACTGTTTGGGGATGCCATAGGTGCTTTATCAGACATCTCATATGTGTTCTGTATTCAGAGCCATGAAGGGTTGCTTCTTGGAGAACAACTCCCAGAATCCCCCCACACACACACACACCCAGTTTAAAATCCCCTGAGAGATCCCTTGACTTCAGGAGGGAGACAGATGGAGGGCAGGGGCCAATAAGTAAAAAAAAAAAAAAACCACCCTTGGGAAAAATGTTCTCCATAATGAAGGGCTCTGTGCAAACCTTTCAAGAAGCAGATGTGTGTACAGAGAGCAAAAGGGGATCCTGGTTGCCACCAAAATGTGCAAACCACCCCATCCATGTGTCTTAAGTCCATGCCACCAAGCAGACCATAGCTCATGTTGCGTGTCTTCCAGTGAGTCTTGTCTCCTTGTTATATGCCAGAGGATGGCACCTTTCTTTTCTACATGTCTAGGAAAAAAGTTCAGGCTTGATTGGATCTCAGGCAGTTGCAGAGACTGAGCGGGGCTGGGCCTTGTTAATATTTTAATAGCTGGATGGAAGATTGCCAAAGAATACTCAGAAACTTTAGGTAAGATTGGGAAAGAGCTGCCAATAAGTAGACCACAGTTTCTGTCTTGGCCCCACCCACTTTCCCATGTTCTTACATTGCCTCTCCAGCATCTTCTTGAGAAATGTCTGTGAAAATTCTCAGTCACCCAGGGGAGTTTATCTGGAAGTTGGGTGATGGCAACTGGATTTTTTTTCCTTGAGCGATTGAAACGTTCTGCTACTCATCCAAGCAGCTTGGCCAGTCTGAGGAAAGCTAGCTGTGAGTCTTCCATTTCATAGTTCACCTTGACCTCATGTCACCCTGGTCTGAAATAGGCTCATAAGATGAACAATGGCCTGAATATATGTCTACCTAATGAGCCTATTCACCTAACAAGCCTATTCCATTCACAGGAAGGAAGCAAAATATTTTTCATGGAGGTGTGATCCCCCCCACACACATTAGCATCATCCAGTTGGGACAACAACACCTACTTGAGAAGTGAGTCAGTCAGTAGACACTCAGGACAGTTGCTGTAATCAAATCAGCGATGACTCAGGGTGTGACGTTCTTGCATTAGCTATGGGGTGACCTTGAGGTGAGCGGTAAAGGCATTCAGCTCCTTGAGGAAGCATCCTTGGATGCATGTGGGCATCTCAGGGGAGAGTCCAGCCATAAATAAGAGTGCCAGGCAAAGGTAGCACCCAGCGCTCAGGACAAATTTGGCCCGATTCTACAGATGCACCCGGAAAAGTGCAGACCACTGAAGCAGGCACAGAATTCAACTGCTGGAGCACCTCAGTGTCAAATCAAAAGCAAAGTGGAATGGCTGTTTTCTTTTTGTGAACCTAGTGCCTTGAGCAGCCAGAAATCAAAGCCGATTCAACCCAGCCATTAATCCATTCATTCCTTCCCTCCAGTTTTGCCACAGTTGTCATCAATCGGTTTGTGTTTCTTCTCTGTCTTCCTTTTCCTGCTCTTGACCTGACAATATTCAACTCCCACAATTATACAAAGTTTATTTTTAAAGTCCCACACCCCCACCCACCCCCCCAGTTCTGATGGGCTGCCAGGAGCTGCAACTCAAGCACTAACCAAGCAATCTGCATAACAATGACCCAGCCTGTTTCTCACCAGCCCTCTGGGAAACAGGAAGCCTCCCCTGATTTGATAGTGCCATTTCCCTGATTGGACCGACTATTATAATCTACCACCTTCGGGCTGGTTCCATCGGGTGGATTATCCGCTTTCAAAAGGTGTTTTTGCTTTGCAGGAACAACAGGACAAAAGAAGAGCCTTGCAGCAAATCAGCAAGGCAAGACACAATTTGTGTCTTCTGTGCCAGCCAGGTCTATGCCACTGGTTGCTGCCGATTGATGGGGGTTTTGGGGAACAGCTGGCTTGTGCAATTGGGTACATGACCAGGTGTGCATCTCTCTCCCTCCCTCCCTCCCTCCCTCCCTCCCTCCCTCTCTCTCTCTCTCTCTCTGTCTCCCTCCCTCCCTCCCTCCCTCCCCCTCCCTCCCCTCTCCTCTCTCCTCTCTCTCTCTCTCTCTCTCTCACACACACACACACACACACACACACACACACACACAGGGGGGGGAGAGAAAATGAGCTTATCACTGGTGAGCTACCTAATTGCATGAAACCTTACATGAAGATTAGCATGAAGATTAGATTCTAGCCAATATTTTGCATGCATTACAACTTGGGCCGTAGTGGCACCATGGCTTGTAAGGTAGAACTGCTGTGCCTTTTTAATTATTATTATTATTATTAGGAAGGATGGGACCTCCAACACCCACCCATCCCTGGGAGTTTCTCTTCCATGGAAAGCATGATTTCCCAGGTATTTTATTGCAGTCAAATAAGCCTGGTGGCATCTGAAAGAGGGACATACTTGGTTGGGTGCAACTCATTGTGGACCGCTGCCTGCTTCCTTGGGTGCATCGAATATAGTCCAGAAGAGGAAACTACACTTCCGTGCATTACAAGACTCAGGCTGTAGGCAGCCTTATGGGGACCGACGGAAAGATCTTGGCTTTGAGAACAGAAGAATGAGGGAAGGTAGGGTAACTCTTTGCAAAGGCTTGAAAAGTAGTCCTACAGAGAAGGGCAAGATCTGTTTTTGATCAACCCAGAGGGAAGGCCGTGCAACAATGGTCTCAAGCTATAGGAAACCAGAATTTGACTGAATATTTTTTTTGGGTGGTGGGTGGGAGAGGACCATCTTAACCATTAGAGCAATTTACCAATTTGCTTCAAGGGATGGGGGATGAGTGCACCAATGCTGGAGTCATTCAAGAAAAAAATGAGACAACCATCTCTCAAATCTCCTTTGGCTTGTATTCCTGCATTAAGCAGGGGGGTTGGATTTGATGACCTTGTTATTTATTCATTTATTTATCTATTTTTATACCACCTGTCTTCCCAACTCAATGATTCTTTAATTCTATAGACTATGCAAATCTAATAGGAACAGAACATTCACCAGAAGATAAATATTAGGTTGGAATAAGGCCGATACCTATGGTCATACTTCCCAGATCATGCTGCCATTTCATCGGACATTATCCATCTATCTTTCCTTTTTGTCCAAAAGTTACTCAATGGTGTTGGTGCTTCTTGAGTATTTTTTTTCATCCAGAGAGGATATGCTTGGCGTAGCGAAAATTACAAGAGCCCCTTCCATCTCTTCCATCTTTCTTCTCTGGAGGAATCTTGCTTTTTTCCTCTGAAGCACCGCACCCACGTTTTTCTGTCTCAGTCTCCAAAAGAAATAGAAAATCTGGACCTTGATGATGTCTATTCGCAGATAAAAGCCTATGAAAAATCTTGAAAGAGGCAGAGCCATTTTGCAAGGCCGCCAATGTTGTATAGGGTTACCCAAGATGGGTGAGGTGAAAAAGTGCAAGAGAGACGGTGTTGCACGGGGAATCACATGCACCATTTTGTCCTTGTCGGTGGAAAACCAGGAGCAGTGGTGGAGAGATGAGGGGTGGCTATTGTGGGGTTGAGTGTGGACTTCTTCCTTTGTCTTGGGTGGGCTTTCCCCTTTGCAAGGTGCTGATTCCTTCCCCCGGTTTCCAGAGTGACCGCTCAAGGCCACTGGAGGCGCTTTTGCCTGAGACATGCAACACGATTGTTTTGCATAGCTGTGATCCCAACTGGCATGCTTTCGACAGCTTCCACATATGGCTATTTGACATATTTTATATTAAAATATTATTAAACTCCAGTATCATAGCAACTGGGAATGCCGGTCATGAATTATTCCATTATGATGAGCAAAAGATCACTGGCATGTGTTCCAGGGCCATTTCTCTCTCTCTCTCTCTCTCTCTCTCCCCTCTCTGTTAACCTATTGTTATGGCTCTACAATACCACCAGGAAAAAGTCCAGCTTTTTAATTTAGAAGATAAGCTCAACAGATGAGTGCAACTGCTATGCATTCTAAGGAAAATGTTTTTGGTGTTGGTTCCGTGTCAGGGACAGGTAGTACAGTTGACCCCAGCTGATCCAAACCTGGTTATTTGGAAGGCAAATGAGGTAACCTGGACCTTGTCAACAAATCCATGGCTGGCCCAAGGCACTTTGCAACCCGAGGCAACAGTCCAGAGTTTGGGATTTCTATTTCAGCCTTGTAGTGAGCCGTTGACGCATGGAGACAAACAGAAGAGAAGAGCAACAAATTCCCCTGCGTCCACCCCTTTCTCATTAACTGGCACTCACAGTCTCAGTAACTCACTCAGAGCCATTAGCCATAGAAAGGATAAAAGTTTTCCTTAGTTACAATTGAGCAGGTTGAACATCAAAACTGATGGACGTAACTGCTTTCAGCAACAGACTTGCCTGCTCCCAACAGACAAAAGACATCGAGCAGGGAGGTGGGTTTCTCTTTTGTTTCAAAGGCAAGGAAGGAACCATTGGTTACTGCTGGCTAGACTGACAGTCAACAAAGCCCAGGAGGAGCCCTCCCTTCCACACCAACTCCAGGCAGCATGCGAGGTTGTAAGAACTCCCATTAGGCTGCAGGCAAAAAGGAATATTTCATTCCATCTTATGCCAACACCACTGACTAGGGTTTTGAGCTCTATCTAGCTTTTGGAGGGGCAGGGTGGAATTGTAATATTTTTTATATAACCAACCCCTATATCAAGAAAGTGTGAACTAATTTTATTTGTTCAACTTATATTTTCTCTACTTTTTAATGAACAAACAGCCTGTCCGTATTTGAACTGAAAGCCAGAATCCTTTTGTTCTTGTTTGTTTATGCCACTTGTAAGTGTTGTGGTGAAAAGCACAGCAATGATGTGCACAGCATTCACAGGCCACTGCTTTAAGTCCTCATCACACATTGAGTCACACAACTTGTACATACAAGCAGTGGCTCATTTCCTCTCATCCAAAGATGCTGAAACTTCTTCAACGGGCTAATTTTAGCACAGAATTTAGCACTGTGTATGCAACGGAATGATCTACTTCATTTATTTCCAATGGAGATTAACTCGTTTCCTCTCACTTGAAATAGGTATACTGTCTCCAAACGCTCCACCCCAGGGCGAAGATAACACAAAAGCAACACAGAACAGTTCAACTCATATTCCACAACACCTCCATCTTGGGTTCAGAGCAAGGCATAACTCCCCATAAAAACGGCTCACCCTACAGACAGCCAACTCCTACGAGCCACGTTTCACCAGGCCTTGGACATCAACAAGGCTAGTTATGACCCTGGCCACAAGATGTAGTCTCACACTTCCTCCAAAGAGCTTCAACTTAGTCTTAGATCTGGAAGGAACTCTAGTGATCCTCAGTCCCATACCAGGGGGTTGGGGTGGGGCGGATTGAACTCACCACCTCTGCCTTTCCTGAGCTCCACTTCATTTTTTTTTAAAATTATTTACATACAACAGAAGCAAACAAAACCAAACAAACATTCCAATGACCAGACCAATGAAACAAAAGGGGAAAAAAACAAAACAAACTTAGAAGTGAAGACCCAAACAAAACCTGTCATGGACACACCCTGTCGACTTGTCTACTACTAATACAAAAGGACTAAGGATTTCACCATTGTCCGGCCATCTGCAAGTCTTCCATGGGTTCTAGCAATCACTGTACAAACATCCTTGTATCTATATCTCCACTTCATTTTCACAGGTCGAGGAACCCCTCCTGTGGAAAAAAAGTGTCTGTTTTATTTCGCTTTTAGAGTTTCAAAGCATCATGTGCCCCACTCCCCTCCCCGTTGGGGTAGGGAATAAGACATGGGATGATCCACCCACCACCCCCTTCCATTAAGCATCAATAACGCACACCAATGATTCTCAAAGCCCAAACGATTCTCCGAAGGGAGAAGGGCTGTCTCGGCTTCTGTTCTTTCACCTACCACTACCCCAACTGTCTGTGTGAACCAGCGCTGCGTTGATGGAGCACTGGAGGGCAGAAGGAAGCAAGGAGGGAATCTCCCTAACACTCTTAAAAGAAAAAGAAAAGAGTTAGAAGAGGAGGTGGAGAGGAAAGCCTGGAAAATATTATCCCTGCCATGCCCAGGCTGAACCGGGAGAGAATTGCAGCAAACCTCACTCTGCTACCATAGTGCCATGTTGTGTGGTGCTTTCTTATGAGTGTGGACCATTTTAAGTGCTGAATGAATCCAGGCTTCAGGAAGGAAGGAAGGAAGGAAGGAAGGAAGGAAGGAAGGAAGGAAGGAAGGAAGGAAGGAAGGAAGGAAGGAGATATGACAGACAGAAAGAGAGAGATTGAGAAAAAGTAGAAATGAATTCTACATCTGAAGCACCCTTTTTTTTACTCCCCAGCAAAATCCAAATGTGATTTGAGAGTAAAAACGAAGGATAAATAAAAGCCATTATGATCTCTTTTGCCTGATACTTGCAGGTTAATGGTCCCAGAGAGCCTGCCAGTTCTGGAAAATCACCATGGATGTAATTCAGGGAAACCTTCAGCTGCCTCAGGAAGGGCCTGACTGGGCACCCCGTGCTTTTGTTAATCTGATTTATACACTTAAAGCTGCATCTCAGCATAAACAGAAATTGGCTAGCTTTTGTTGGGGGCCATGACAGGTGATTTGCTGTGGAAAGGACATCATTTGAAGGTGTTTAAAGGAAAGTTATGGCCAGCTGACACAGAAAAGGAAGGCTGAACTCCCACATTTTTCTGTCAGAGAGAAAGGAAGGAGGGGGGAAAGGCCAAGAATGGAGGTCAGCTTGACGGTAGAATAAGCCAGCTTTACTGTTAGGCGGGGCATTTGGTGAGTCGAACTCAGATCCAGGAACAAAATGACCACATATAGGATACTAATGCAGATTAATGTTTTTTTAAAAAAATGTGGAAAAGGGAGGGAGAGAATAAAGAGTTGTGTGTGAAAAAGATGTTTCAAAAATCTCCATAGTGTTTCAGAAAAGCCTGAGGTAAACTTTCCCTCATATTTTTTTTCCAAAAAGAGGAAGAGTTCTCCTAGTAGGTTCTGAGAAGTGGGATTTCCCATTATCGGTGGCTGGTACCACATCCCTATTCCTTTTCCCAGAAGTTATTTTTGAAACATTTTTGTAGTGCTCCTGGAAGTGAAAACAGCCATGTGTGAGCCCTGTGGTCAGCATATTGCTACTGCTCTGAGGCCCTGCATCTTTTTTTTTAAGGGGAAAGGATTGTGCCTTAATTTGTCATCCAATCCCCTCCCAAGTTTTATTTCCTCATCAACAGTCCTTCAGTTGTTCTGTTGCCTTTGAAACAGCATTTGAAATTTTGGAACTGGACGTCACATTCCCCTCAAGCATCCAGCATCCTAACTGCTCCAAAAGCCCCCTCTTCTCTGACAGACTTTTCAAAAGCCATGTTTTTCCCCTCCCCCTAATCAAACTGAATAAGAATATTCAAAGCTGTAATGGGAGATGCCTATATTTTGGGTTCCAGTGCTGGTTCCAACTGATAGACAATGAGACTCTCATATAATAATTCATATGGAACCAACTTGAGGCTTTTGAACTACTAGTGGGGAGTTTTGTCTTCTTCTCCAGAAACAGGAAGAAATTCCTGCTCTTTAAAGGTTGAGATTAACCCTAAAAGGGATGTGGTGGCTCAGCGGACTAAAGCTCCAAAAAATGTCAGCTGCAAAGTCAGCAGCTCAGTGGTTCAAATCCTGGGTGCCACGCAGTGGAGCGAGCTCCCACTGATGACCCCAGCTCCTGCCAACCTAGAAGTTCAAAAGCATGTAAATGCAAGTAGATAAATAGATACCACCATAAAAAGCGGGAAGGTGAAACTGTGCTTCCTTGCAGCCATGCCGGCCACATTGCCATGGACTTGCACAACACTGGCTCTTCGGCTTGAACACAGACATGAGCACCAACCCTAGAGTCGGACATGACTAGCAGGGGGAACCTTTACCTTTACTTTAACTCAGAAATGTTTCCCTAATTGATTGCTTGCCAAAAATCATTAGAACGCCATGTTTTGGAATGGCTGCTGTGAAGCCACGCTCTTCTCTTTGTTGCCTAACAAAAGAACTTCACAACAAATCCTTAGGCTGTATCAGGGGGACTCTTCATTGACAGGAAAGTCTGTTTACTGTTCCAGTACCCTGCCTTCAGGAAATTAAGCTGCCTTCCAGTTTTAAGTACCCCATTCATGCTGAGAGCCGGCTTTAAATTATCTGTTCCATGAACAGCAACTTATAGGAGAAAGAGGGTGCTGGGGAAATAATTAACTCAGTCACCCTCTCCCTCCGTCTTTGTCTCTCATCCTCAATCTGGATTGTCTTGCATTTCCTACACATGAAAAATAGAGAGCCCTAAGTGCACAAGTTGCCCTTGAGGCAGCAGCTTGGGATGATTTAAAAGGGGGGGGGTCAACATCTTCTCTGGATCCATATGAAAATATGCTAAAGGTGCACCTGGTGCATTCCGTTTACCTCTCACCGATTGCTTTCTGAGCCGGATGGACTCTGCTCTCTGGCCAGGTTCTACAGGTGAGGGAGGAGCTTGGAGTTTCATGGTTCCAGCTCACTGGGAGAACATCCATGGACAGAGACAGACTCCTGTCAGCTTCATCCATCCACCACGTGTCAAGATCTGGAAGCTGAGTCCTGGCAATTGGACTTCTTTTCTTGTGAGATCGAAATGTTTCACTTTCACAAGACAAGAAGCCCAGTTGCCATGACTCAGCTTGCAGATAACCTCACCAGGAGGACTGAGGATCTTCACAGGCATGTGTCAGGAGCCTCAGCACTGGGAACAGAGGGTGTCAAGGAAGCAACACCTTTCCCGATATTGAACGTTCCAAGGTGCAAACCCAGGACCCCTGAGCAAACACGTATCTCAAGATTCTTTTCCCTGATGCTTTGGGGGGCTTTCAGAAAAGCCGTCCCTCACAGTTGGCCACACTTCATGACCTTTTGAAGGTAACTTCTCTGAGTAATGGCTTTTCTTGGCATCCTGGAAAAATATCAATCGATGAAATAAATATTCGTCCTCGCCCCCTCCTTCTCTGACAAGCAATGCATGAAATAGAATCCCATCTTACAGAGTTAGAAATCAGGGACTCCCTTAAACTTCTAGTTCTATTTTTGGACCACCTCACCTGACACGTTCATGCCCTGAGATGATGACTTCCACCTTAGTCAGTAGAGGCCAACCCCCAAACGGATGACTGATATTAAACTCAAATGTTCACATCGCAAAAGTAACAAGGCCATGCCAGCAATCTTCAAAATGAAACCTTCCTCCAAAACCCAGATGGGTTTACCAATGCAAAGCAGATGACAACCCTTATTTTTATCTCTGCATTTTCAAATTCCATTGTTTTACCCCAATTCAAGATCTGGATTTTGCCATACAAATATGCCATGGGTGGGCGTTCGTGGATCTGGGCATGCCGAGTCGTTGACAAGCAAGAGGAAATCAAAATCTAAGGCAGCCTTAAGGTATCCAGAGGATACTGTACTAAATGCAGAAATGAATAAAAATGCACAAAACAGCAAAGGGTTCCTAGTGGATCCATTCTGCTCATGGAACCATTCCAGGTAGTTCAGAATAGCACAAAAATTAGGAAGAAAAATCTAGCAATAGGAACGCTTCCTACCTGTCAGGTGAATTTGTATGTTTTGTTTTCCCCTTCTCACTGCTGGGTTGAAAGCATCTAATGGGCACAGGTGGCACCACCTGCTGTGCCCTGAGCCCTACACCTGTCTTGGCATGCAGAGGATGACAGTTTGTTGGACCTGGAGATGGACAAGAGGCTGCCGATAGCATCTGGGAGCTGGTGGCAGCCAAGGCTTGGTTGCCAAGAGAGTCAAGAGAGAGAGAGAGAGAGAGAGAGAGAGAGAGAGAGAGAGAGAGAGAGAGAGAGAGAGAGAGAAGGCAGAGGCTGAGTATCATGATGCCAAGAGCTCCATTGTCATGCCAGAGCTCATTACGGGCAAAATCAATAGCTCAGAGCCCTTCAGAAACTTAAAAGAAAGTTCTAAGCACCAAAGGAGGCCTCCACTGACTGGAGACTTTGCCCGAGACCAGTGGTAGTGGACCTTGGGCATACCAGTTGTTTTGGACTACAACGCCCAGAATTCCAGGCCTGTATTGCCAATGACAAAGGACCATGGGAGTTGTGGTCCAAAACATCTGGAGTGTCAAAGGTTCACCACCACTGCCCTCTTTCCAGCCTTGGCCGCTGGAATCTCCAGCCCTTTTTAGTGGTGCCATTTGACTTTTAGCCTGCACCTAACACAAGTTATTTGCTGTATCTGTTTTGGGAATAAGCCCTCCCCGCCCCCAAAGGATGGAAAGCACATTTTAAAAGTAGGGTAAATTTTAGAGTGGTTTCACTGCACCCTCTGGAATTGGAGTCTCATGACTTCAAGTCTAGCGGGAGCACAGTGTCCCATTCCGGGTGCCACATGTCATAAAGATCTTGACAGGCTGGACTGTGTCCAGAGGAGGCTGCCAGAACGGTGAAAGATTTGGAAAACAAGCTCTGTGAGGAATGGATGAAAGACTGAAACCTGTTTATCCCTGAGAAGAGAAGAGTGAGAGGTTGGAGAATCATAGAATCATGAACTTGGAAGGGTCCTGTCAGGCCATCAAGTCCAACCCGCTGCTCCAGGAAGGAATGCAAATCAAAGAACATCCACTCATAATAAGACCGCCATCTCCAAACCTTATCAGGTGGAGCTTGATCCAATGGGGCCAAACTACACGGAAGCTTTCTCCTACTCCTTTTGAGGGTAGTTGTTCAATCCATCGCTGTAGGTTTTCAGACATAGCTTGGGTGGCCATATCTCTGGGATATTGCTTGTTGTGGCAGAGGGTTGGACCTGACCCGCCATCTAGTTCAATTGTTTTAGGATCCTGACATACCTGCACTCTATGGATCACACCAACAGATCCAGTGGAGAATTGGTCCCTATGGACAACCTGACTACACTAGAGCATGGCATTCTGGCAACCAGCATCCTGTGGTTGTGCACACCCACCTCTGGTGTGTTGCAACATACGAAAAAAAATGCTATGCTTGACGTTCGGCATTTGGAAACTATGAGAAAACATGTAGGTCACTGTGACAGGCTGCTCCAGAGGATGCTGGCAATTCTGGCAGGATGCGGGCCACGTTGGAGCCAGGAACCTGTCACTCGGAGGCTGTTTCCAAAATAGCTTGCCAGCAGGGAAGGTATTTCTTTGCTGCGGAGCTGCTCGATACATTTTCTCAAGGGCTGGGGTGGTTCATAAGAAGACATGAATGACGGAGATTGATTTGTGGGTCAACATGGCTGGGAGCATCTCCACTTCAAGAACTGGGGGGACGGGACAAGTCAATAACTTGGAGGAGACCATGAGAAAAGGACAACATTCCAGGTATCACCTTACTTATCCCTGAGATGCTCAGCTCTATTCCGAACTTTCCAGCTGCTCTCCAAGGTGCTGAAAGTCCTTGCGTTCATGGGATCACATCATCAATCATCAACTTGCCAACAGAGATTCGCCAGGTGGAATTCCTTGAAAAAGCCTTGAAAACTTGGCTATTTAAGGATACCTTCAGTGATCAGCAGTTGCTTATTGTTGTTGTTCCCCTGATTCTTTGTTGTTTCGCTTGGTTTTTCTGCCTTTGTGCCTCTTGTTGGTGCTTTTACGTTTTTCAATTATGTTTTGTTTCTGGTTTTAGTTGTTTTCCATTTATTTGCTTGCCTTTGTTATCCAGCCAGAGTTCCTGTGGGAAAGTTAGCATGGTCTAAAAATGCATAAATAAATAAATAAATAAATAAATAAATAAATAAATAAATAAATAAATAAATAAATGTTGTCCAGTCAAATCTGGCTTATGGCCACCCTATTCAGGGTTTTCCAGGCAGAGAATATTCAAAAGTGGTGGACTGTTCCCTGCTTCTACATGACTGCTTCTAGCTGGCCCAGGGCTACTCAGGCTAGCTCTTCTCCCAGGAAGCCTGGGGGGGGGAATTGAACCCCCAACCCCTGGCTCCACTGCCAGTGACCTCCTCCAGTGAGCTACCCTTCTCAGTACCTTTCTACTAGCTTTGGAACCGGATTTTAAAATGTTTCCCTACTGATTGTTTGCCAAGAATCAGTAGAGTACTGAGACATGGTTGGCCATTCTCTCCTTCCGGGGGTTTCCCTGGGACTGTGAAGGTTTCCTAAGGCCACACAGGCTGGCTGTTCTCACAGGAGGCACCAGGGAGGGGGGTTGAACTCCCAACCTCTTAGCTCCACAACCAGAGAAATAAAGCACTGAGCTACCCAATTAGTTGCACTGACTGGACAGCTCTTGTGAAATTCAGATTAAACCAAGACTGGATTCACCTCTTTTCTCCAAAACCAGGGTTACTGGGCTGCACTGTCTATATAGGCTCAAGCAATATGGTTCCTAGCACCCCAAATTAATAGGCAAGGTGTAAGAGAATGATGGGAAGTGATGTCCAAACAGTGGCTGGAGGATTACAGGTTCTCTGTGCCTGGGTGGGAAAGTAACCATCCTGCAGACCCCAGAACACAGGCCAAGCAGATCTGAGTACTATCAAGACCAAGATGGACCAACAGAGTTCTACCAAGACCAAGATGGACCAACAGAGTTCTACCAAGACCATGATGGAACACAACATGGGCTCCCCCTTCTCAAAATGGAGTTGAATCCAGAACATTACCTATAGAGTACATAGCTTGGGTCTAGGGTACCAGAATGATCATATCTCCCCACAGATGCCTTCTCAGTAGTTAAGATCATCAAACGAGGCCAGACACACACAGCTGAAGATGACACCAGACAGGGCCCTCTTTGGGTTGGCTCCCTGTTTATGGAAGGCTCTCCCTCCCTCTCTTTTATTCTTCAGTGGACAGATGAACACCCACATTTCCAAGCAGGCTTTTAACAACCACGCCCAAGTCTCTGAATGGCATTTTTTTAAAAACTCAGATAGTTTCTCCTTCTTGAGAGAAAAGGTGGCCTCTCAATGAGCCAAATAAATAAAGGGATTTTTTTGAGAGTCTGGCTGAGCTGTTTGTAGGGTAAAGGATTGTTAACTCAGTCTTCACAGAACAGAAAACCCCCAGTTGTACCGGGGAGGAAGAACCAGATGGAGACGGTGTCAATCAGCCCCCGCGTTAAGTGATGGCTATGTGTCGCTGAGTGTAAGATTGGAATCCCTTATGCTCTTGAGTAGTGTGTCGTTCATAGTGATGGAGTCCCTCAGTCAGCTGCTTTTGTTTACGTGTTCTTGCCGAGACTGGGAAAGGTTGGCTGTGTCTCTAATTAAAGCCTTACTTACCTTCCGGTTGTGTGTTGTGCTGAAAGCTGGAAATGGTTCCAAATGGAGAGGACTTAGTGGGTATCAGAGGGGAAAGGAGGAAGTTGGGACACCAGGATGGGTGGCAGCCCCATCCTCAGTAGAAGGGATTTTGGTGGTTAACAACACCCCCCACACACACACATTTCCTCTGTCGCTATTTTTTATTTCTTCCCACAGGGAAAGAAATATTTGCAAATGCCAATGTTTTGTATTGCTTTGTTTTTGGCATTGTGTATAGCCTCATTCATGAATTAACTGTAAAAAAATAGGATGTCTGACAAGTCAACAGCCTTCAAGTGGGTCCACGAGTCCTTCTATGCCTGCTTTGATTTTCAAAGGGAAAGAGTCCTACACAAAAGAGGGCTTTGAACCAGAACATTAAAAAACCGGGGAATGTCACCAAGTCTTTGGGTACTCATCCCATATCTGAGTCCGAGCCTTTGGTCTCAAGCTCTAAGACGTCTGCTCTATATCTGAGTTCCTATTAAAAACAAGCTTTTTTGCCCTGGGGAGGGAGGGAGGGTTCCAAGTCATGAATGAAGTCCGAGATACTAAGAGAGAGAGAGAGAGAGAGAGAGAGAGAGATGAATCAAAGTTGAGTTATCAGGCAGAGTGGGTTGTCTTGAATGAGTGTCTTCAAGGCTGGGACCTCAGGTGTTCGGTAGGGTCTCCTTCACTCAACCCAGGCTTAAATGCTGCATTGCAGAAGCCACCATGTTGGAAAGAAGACAACTTCATATGGAACAAAAGAGAGAGAGAGAGAGAGAGAGAGAGAATGCCTTTTAAAAACACCATGGTTGATGTGGTCATGCTTGATGTGGTTGATGTGGCCGGAGGTGAAATGGGTACACATCCATTGGAATGAAATTTTGCGGAATTGCTCTTGCAATGGATTTTGCACCTTGTTTCCAGAAGGTGGTGGTTTCATATCGGATCCCGCCTTTTGTCTCATCTTATCAGGCGTTATGTCTTCTTCTGCCAGTGCATGTGTGTGTGTGTGTGTGTGTTTTGGCAAACATATTCCGCTTCTGCTTCTTCTTCTCCTGGGTCATTAGCCAGCCTCCCATTATGCAACGTGACCACTGGAGCTTGGCCTGCAATATGTCATGCTGTGAGATTGGGCTTCCACTGCAGCATTTAAGGTGGCGAAATATATATATATATTCTTGTTGCAGGAATTAAAATGTGAAGCCCATGTCACTTTTTTCACTTTGGTGGAGAGAACTGAAAGAAAAGCCTGGTTTTCCCCTTAAAACAAAACTGCCTAAATGGCAGATTTGTTTAATGGATAGATAGGATCAGTTATAAAAATAATCAGTTCCTTTCTTTTTAGAGTTCCTTTGCAAGGTGTGAGCAGCTAATACTGACCATTTGAAGTGCAAACAATAAACCTCAAACTATGTCCAGCCTCTTGTCTTTCCAATGTGAATAATACATCACTGCCTCCCCCTTGGGACCATTCTTCTTCTTCTTCTTCTTCTTCTTCTTCTTCTTCTTCTTCTTCTTCTTCTTCTTCTTCTTCTTCTTCTTCTTCTTCTTCTTCTTCTTCTTCTTCTTCTTCTTCTCAGTCCTCTTTTACAGAAATGTATAGAGTCATTATTCGTTTTTTTCCCTTTCCCTTTTATTAAAACATATTCCATAAATTTCCCCCATATATAACATAAATATATCTTTCTTTATCTCCCCTCCCTTAACCTTTAAATTACAAGACAATTTATCATTTATAGCAATATTCCAATATTTCATTATACCACTCCTCCATCTTAAATTCTTGTTTCGGTTTCCAATTTCTCCAATGTGAAATTTAAAGGCAAACAATAGCATCTGATGGGTGCCTTTTCAGACTAAAGCACTGCTGGTTGCAAGAGGAGTGACTCTCGGGCAAATGTTACTGAATCCCCCCCCCCGAGATTTGAACTACAAATCCCATATTCCTTTACCACTGTTGTGCTGATAGTCATGAGCTGACATCAGAGGTGAAAGATTCTTCACTCCTCTTGGGTAGCTTTGCTTTTAAAGTAAAAAGTGGAGCTCAGGTTTAAGCACCTGGGTGCGGAGGCAGAGGTGGGAAGTTCGATTCCACACTGGGACTCCTGCAAGTAGAGCCAGCCAAAATGGCTAAGGGTGGAAATCACCAGGTCTAGTCCCACCTGCAAGCTTGGGAGGGGTGGTGACAGAAATATCTAGTTGAGATCTGTAACTGAAAAACTGATCAATAAACTTTATTCCTCAATCTGCAGCTCGGCCTTCAAATCATTGTGTGCATGCATGCATGCAAACACACACACACACACACACACACAGAGAGAGAGAGAGAGAGAGAGAGGTGGGTATGTTTACAGATCTGCATCCACTTTCTCCTGTTTTCGTGATGCATTTCCTCTCTTGTGACAATGTAGGAATCCCTTGCTGAGGTATGGAGTGCCCATCTGTGCCAGCACAACGGATAAATGCCCATCTGTCTATGCAGATGAATGCCTGCATGTTTATGGCTAGATTGGAAAGTCAATTTAGGACATAACACCCTAGCTTTTCCCTCTGTCCCCAGCGTGATCTCTCTTCTCCTGTTGTGGTATTGTCGTCATTATCACTTCTGTTTGTTTCTCATGGGCTGAGGCCCAGAGGTGGTCACCTAATTCTACCCAATTTATTTATTTTTTAATGTATTTATTTTTGTATCAGGCCTATGAAACCCAACCGGTCTGAATCATATCTGATGTCACTTCCACATTTACAGGAATGGTTCTTTTCATGGAGATCTCGAAACACACAATGACCAATATAGACACAGACAAGGAGCAGGAAATGACATCATAATATAGTTACCTCCTAGTTATTAGGGGAAGAGAGAATAAAGACAAGGAACCAGTTTTCTGTTCCAAGCTATTCTGAGGCTTCAACTGGACATGAAATATTTTGCTCATAAGGGAAAAGAGAACCACAGAGTGCTGTGGTCATTTTCTTCTCATTTATAGCTGTTCTTGTTTTCCTGCACATGCATCGCCATCAAGTAAGGTTTTTAAGCATGCTACGGATGTGCTGGAGAGAGTGCATGAGCAGGGAGCTCATGGCGCCTTCCAAAACAGCAGATGTTTGCTGGGGCATAAAAGTTTGCCTTGGCTTAATCTGGGAAGCCATGGCTGCAGTATTCATGCTCCCCCCACTTCACACATGGGAAGGACCATAGTGGAGGAAGAACCACTCGGTATCCAGTTAGCATCTGCATGTGTAATTGAAGGAGAGACATTATCCTTTTCTTGGCCATGGGCAGCACGATTTGGGTGGCATCAGCCCCAAGGATAGCCCTTGGGTGGACATCACCACCCTTGTCCTTGTCAACAGGTATGGTGAAATCTTCCAAGACGGCATTTTAAAAAAAAGCTAGAATGCTAGCAAATAACTTTCCCAATCTCAGTCTGCAAGTGTAGCTCTATATGTGTGTAGGGTTCTTTGAGGTGAGCAGGAAGGGCTGGTGTGTGTGTGTGTGTGTGTGTGTGTGTGTGTGTGTGTGTGTGTGTGTGTGTGTGTGTGTGTGTGTGTGTGTGTGTGTGTGTGTGATGCAAATCCTTGGTGTTCCAAGTGTTTCTAAGCTTCAACTACCAGAAGCTCTAGCCAGTATTGGTAAGGCATGATGGGGGTTGTTGTCCAAAAACACACAGAGGGCAGAGAACTTCCTCACCTCCACTTTCAATCCTGATAAGAACATAAGAACATAAGAAGAGCCATGCTGGATCAGGCCAAAGGCCCATCTAGTCCAGCTTCCTGTATCTCACAGCGGCCCCTCCAGATGCATTTCATGAGACTAGATAATCCCTGCATCTGGGAAACCCTGGTTTTGATTACACATCTCCATCATGGTTTGTAACCCGTGATGGACTTTTCCTCTAGGAATCTGTCCAATTTTCCAGGCCAGATGCCATCACCACATCCTGTGGCAGGGAGTTCCATAGACTTACAACGCGCTGGGTGAAAAAACATTTTCTTTTGTCAGTTCTTACTCTCCCAGCACTTTTGTCAGTTCTTACTCTCCCTGATGGAAATTGCTTCTGTTGTGCACATTTTCCAAGTGACGATTCCATGATGAGTGAGTGTGACTGAGAAATTCTGGGAGCCATCGTCTTGAGAACGAATACCTCCCGTCTCTGGGGCAATCAGGGGCTGCAAATGATATCTACATTAGCATTTTAGGGGGCAGCTCTTGTCTTCCTATGCTGCCCCCTCCATGCATGGAGGCAGGATGGCGAAACATTAAAACCACCTCCTAAACAGACCTCTTGTGAAATTTAGATGCTCCAGTTTTGCAGGCCAGGGGTGAACACAGCATCAGATGAGATGACAAGATAGTCATCCCTCTCGGAGAGCCAATTTGCTATTCCCCTCAGCGCCTTGGTGTCTCGATGCCTTGTAAAAAAAAAAGTCTGTCAAACGAAAGGGCCATGCCAGTGACAGGCAGAGGACTTGGGTGGCAGCAGGGTGGCCTCAAAGGAAGCAGACATCTGTGAGTGCACAGCTGCCCTTGGAGTCAAGAGTCAGTCTGGGAAGCCATAAATAGGAGATGTCTGAGATATGGCAAAGGAAGCTGTGCGCTCAGAGAACAGCGGGGAAGGAGGAACACAGCAAAATTAAAAGGAAGGCAATTTCTCCTTTGAAATAGATCACCAGATCAAAGGTGATGTATTCATGCACAGGGAAGAGGAGAGTAAAGCAGACTTAAGCATATCTGAGACACAAGACCTTTCCTTGTCCTCTGTTTCATCTGACACAGATCTTCAGGGCTGGACAAAGTTTTTTGCACCTGTGGGAAAATGAGGAGGAGGAGGAGGAGGAGGAGGAGGAGGAGGAGGAGGAAGAAGAAGAAGAAGAAGAAGAACAAGAACAAGAACAAGAACAAGACAAGTCAAGTCACCTCTTCGTTATGGCAACCTCTTCAAGTCACCTCTTCATTATGACAACCTAAGGCAAAGGACCAGGCCCTACTGGTTTTGTTGTGATGCCATGGCCACCAGTCCTGCCTAGCATGGCCAAAGCTATGGATGGTAATGAACTGCAGTCCAACAATATCTGGAAGGAACTGCATGTTACACTTCCCTCTCCATGTAGCAAGGAGAGAGCTTTAGGGAAGTACTATTTATTCCTCAGCCAGACCAGCTCCCTGTTCAAGACAGAGGATGAAACTTCAACAGAAATATCTGGGACAATGGATCAAAGCCACAGTAGGACTTTGAACACCAAGTGGGTGGATCCATAAACATCTCTACCACATCAATGAATAGATATTCCTTTGGGTTCAATGAGTAATAAACCTTCACCAGAAGGATTTCCATTTTCTCTTTCTTGTATGCAAAGGGAATGTCTCTTGGAAAGTCACATGGGAAAATAAGGTGGACTACAACTTTCAGGAAAAAAAATGGGAGAGGTCAACAGCCTCGCTGGCCAGGGCATTCTGGGAGCTGTAGTCCAGTATCAGGTATTTTGATCCTAGGAAAATAGCTGGAAGGTTACCAACTTGTGTTTGTGAACAACAGAATGAAATCAAAAAGAAAGGAAACTTGACAAACTAGATTGCAAAGGAGGAGCTCACGCATCACCCTGTCCTGGTATTCAGATGTCCTTGCTCAAATGCTCAGCTTTAATTTCCTGCATGATTAGAAAGCAAGACTTAGCTTCATTTATCTAAATTAGTGCTGAAACAAAAGAGAGACAGAGAAAGAATGAGACAGCAAAGATTTGGAATTCAATTAATCTGCAATACTTGAGCACATCCATGTGGAATGATAATTCTCAAAATTTGACATTCAGGGTCTACCTCCTAGAATGTGTTTGTTGCTTTTTGGGTGGCAGACGTATCTGCATTCTGTGTCCCCTAGATCTTGGGGTTTGAATGTAGATGGCTCATGAGGGTGCCTCACCCCAGCATTTCAGGGGAGATCCCACACCCCATCCTACTCATGAGTTGCCATCAGGTTAGAATAGAATTGCATCTCCAGTGGGGTCACTAGCCATGCTTGGGGATGACCACCTCTCATCCAAAAGAACTATTCTTAACTTTGCTCTTGACCTCAGTCTTCCCTTCTCTAAAATGGGTAAGCAGCATATGAGTGTGGCTGTGATATTCTGTCAAAATATTTCTGACATATGGTGGGTGACCCAATGAATCAGGGACTGCCAAGCAGCCCCATAACTAACTGCCCTGCTGTTACACAGAAGTAAGGACTGAATGAACTCACGCTGAGTTTCTTGTTCTTGTTATTCTAGGCTGTTTTAAGACCCTAGAAGTGACATTTCTAAGCCCCTGTGGGATTCATCAACTCCAGCATGAAAGCAGAACAAGGAGTTTTTCTCTTGGCATCAAAGTGTTTGCAATTTAATTAATAAATTATATTTGTGTACCACACCCTCTAATGGCCTTGCTGCTACTCTGGGTGGTTCCCAGCAGTAAAATAAACATGAGATCAGCCAAATCCCACTCATCCAAGAAAAATATGAAATAATAAATATATTTTTTTAAAAAAACAAGAGTTCTAAAAATCAAGATGGCAGCAACAGATCAGGTAAAGTTTACAGGATATAATGGTTAAAATCAAGCTAAATGGCCAGCAATGATAAGGAAAAGATATCCTGAAATGCCTCCCCCAAAAGCAATATTTTAGATGCTTTCTCAATATTAGGAGGGAAGACGACTGGTGCAACTCCACAGGTGGAACATCCCATAAAAGGGGGGCTACCACAGAGAAGGCCCAGTAACTCATGAAGACTCTCAATGGCATTTGACACAAGCTGAGGTAAACTATACCTCCCCAAATCTTCTAATCCTGGGCCATCTGAGAAGGTCCTGAGGCAGACATCATTTGCAGCAGCTGTTAGCAAAACACAATGATTTTTTAAAAAAAAGTTTAGACAAATATTTTGAAAGAGTACCAAATTTAAAAATTCATTAGAGACAGGGTTTAAAAACACCCACGCCAGTGGTAGTGATGGACGGACATGTAGAACAGTGTTATCAGACTCACAAATGATGCTGAAGGGGTTGCACTCTTCACTTTCGTTGTTGGGTGGACTGTCAAGTCATCAGGCCCTGATAATTGGAACAGTCAGTGGGCTCAAAAGAAAATGGTGGGTGTTGCCAACCGACATCCAAATCTCTCATTTAATAGTGCGAACAGCGAATTCCACACTTTCAAGCCCTCAGACTGCTGTTTGGGTTCCTTAAGATCTAGAAATCTATCAAACGTAATCCATTGGGAAGGGTTGAAATGTGAGCTGCATTGATGATATATTGAAATAGGTCGGGAATCTGAGTCAATAACTTTAGCATTAATGAAGTCCCCCAAGAAAACAATGTGTTGCAAAATCTCTTACCTCAGGCATTTCCTCGGCTTCCTTTAGCATCACGAGATCTCTAAAAACAGCTGAAGGTACACCAACTTACTAGCAAAGGGCACCACAAAGCACAAATCATCAAACGGGTTCAGCAGTATTTAAAATATGTTTATGGTTGCTTTGGTAACAGAAGTAGGGCAACACCCTTGGCACGATGCTGGAGAAATGTACGATCCTTCTTAAGCCCTAATATATCTTGGCTTTTCAGAGGTGAAGATACTGCTTTGTAAAAGACCTTGGAATTGCTCATCTACTCTTGGGCTGGCTAAGGGCGTTTATACATGACCCCCAAAACTCCGGGGCAAATGGCTCCCAGCTCCGGAGATTAAAAATGTTTACCCACCAGCTCCGGAGTTAAGAGGAAACCACTTTAGCGCGTCCCAGCACAGCTTTCAGGTACCTGCTTTTTGGATGTGAAAAATATTTGATCCGGTGTAAGGATAGTGAGTGCGGGGCTCTCCTGGCTTCTGTTTGTTCTTTTTTTTGCGCCCTGCCCCTTTAAGAGATCTGAATGCTGCCAGGAACAAAACGGAGGTAAATTTCTTTCTTTTTCTCCCTCCCTCAGGCAGCCAGCAACCAGGAAGTGCGGAGGGGGTGGGGACAGAACCATAAGATCAAATAAGTGGCCAGCGGATCTTAGGGGTCGTGTAAAAAGGCCCCAAGATTGTTTTCAGGTGTGCTGTGGGCAGAACCATAATCAAATGCAAAACGATGTAAATTGCCCTGGATTCTGAAGGCTACTGGGAAGGAAGGAATTATTCCTTCAGAAAACAGAAACAACATGAACTACCCATTATCTCCCACCCAAGCTGACACACCATGCAAGCAAAGCAAACAAAAGTGTTCTGCTTATATACCGCCTCTGACCACCTCAAGCAGCCTGTGGGTGGTTTACAGTTTTAATTACAGTATGCAGGCTACACATTCCACCACCACCCCCAGCAAGCTCATTTTACTGACCTCAGAAGGATGGAAGGCTGAGTCAACCATGAGCTGGCTACCTGGGATTGAACTGCAGGTCGTAAGCACAGTTTTTCCTGCAGTCCAAGCATGTAACCACTTCTGTGAGCCTCTATCTCAGCATCTGGGAATCACAAAAAAGTGTGGATCAAATGCATGCCTCCATGGGACCTGGGAATATCCCTAGAGGCTTCCCTGCATCCCACAAACAAGTTAACGATACATATATATATATGTCCTGTGAATACACTCCAGGGCTCAGCCCCCAATTTACAGGAGCTGTCCAAGGTGCTGAAGCCAATCCATCAAACCACACTCCTGGCTCCTCCCACTCCCCTAACTACTGCCCAGATGATCAGCATGCTGGCTAGTGGGGCATTCCAACGGCAAGGTCCCCCACCCACCTCCCACCCACCACCCAGATGGAGCTGTCCAAGGTGCTGAAGCCAATCCATCAAACCATTTCAGCACTTTGGATAGCTCCCATAATGCCTAGATGAAAAAAAAAACAGAGTGGATTTCTCGGACCTCTGAAATCGGAGCTACCAACCAACACTGCTTTAATGTATATGAAATCAAAGAGTGGCAGGGGATCCTGAGCGACAAAGGCTGTACAACAGGAAAGCTCATTGCACAACAGAATCAGCAGTTTCTACTGCCGATGGAAGTTCGGTGCACATCATGGATTGCTTATTAAGTTAGAGCAAAGACTATTCAGGGAAAAGACTAATTTCAGATGATATTAATGTTGTTCGCAGCCCTGTATAATTGAGTGCCACGAGGCAAAGGGGAGAACGAGTTGGGTTTCGCCTCCTAAAATTATGATTTGGGCTCTGATGTATAATCAATTAATCAGCATGATTGAATGATGAATGCTTTCACTGCAGATTTTAAAGCATGGTCCTTGATTAAGACAGTAAATAAAAGCCCTCTGAGCCAGCATTGGCTTTTCCCATATCCTGCTCTCCCAAGTGCAGCTGCAGGGGGAAATGGCTGTGGCATGATCCTTGTGGGAAATGTATTTTCAAAGTCTTCCTCAGCTGGGATCTGATAATTGTCAGTTTTCCAGGCTGTTTGGCCATGTTCTGGAAACATGGCCAAACATCCTGAAAAAACTCACAACGACATGTGGGAAAGGTGATCAAGGTCTCTTACTCAGTCACTGCGTAGCATCTGCAGATGGAAGTGTCCCCAAGATGGAGCACTAAGGATCAAGCTGGTGGCCTCTGTGGAATCGGCCCTGAAGTTTATAAAAATACATGGGTGAGGAAGACAAGACCAAAGGAAACTTTAAAAGGTGAAGCCACTCTCCTTTGGGAATAAAGGAGGACTAAGCATCCTCAATGGCTCCCAGGAGTCAGGGAATGTTCAATAATATGGAGCGGAAAACTGGCATGGCAATAAAGCTGCCTAGTTGATTTGCTTACTATTGGAGAATAATGACTTGGAAACATAAGCAAAGAAACTCCTACTACCTGGTGAAGATTCTCTGCAACCTTTGGTTGAAGGACTAACTTCCAGAAAAGGAGCTCTTAATCGGCTCATCTAACCTTGTCCAAAGGCAGACCACACTGGTTTCAATGGGACTAACCCAGAGTACGTGAGTGCAGGCAACAGCCTTTCACTTATCAAAAACCCACTGGGCTAGGCATGGATGGATTCTAGGTCTACTACCAAATGCTCAAGATTTCAAAAGCTGGTTAGTAGCAGGTCAATGAATGAGAGAGAAAAGGGAGCTTGACCTATGTCTCATAAGAGCGCCTAGAGTCGTGCGTAACTTCAGACTTTCCCCTGCTTCCTTTTACTCGATGCCTTTAAAAAGTGGCAGTAGCTAAGGTCTCTGGCTGCAGAACCAGAGGTTGGGAGTTCGATTCCCCCCTGGGTCTTCTTGACAAGGGCTAGACTCCATGGATTCATAAGGTCCTTCTCAGATCTGCCTGTCTAAAATTCTAAGATCATTAGGGAGACAGAAGGACTTCTCTTGCAGAAGAAGGAACTTCTGCTTTTGTTGTTGCTTTTCTTTTTCCTCCCAGAACTCATATTTTTGCAAAACTTTCCCCCAGAATTGCTGGGGGTGTGTGTTCCAACACATGTGGAGAACAACATACTGGGGAAAATAGATCTGAATCTCTATCAGGAAAATGGAAAATGTTCCAAAAAGCCTTCTTTTTCTAGCCTCAAAACAGAAGTCCCCACATAGCTAGAACAAATATGCCACCAACAGATTTACTTATGGATTACCCATATTTACCACTCAAGGCTGTTAACTGAACATGAACTTTCTGATCTATGATGGATTACATGGGGTGACAAAGGGGACATGTACTGGTTTCCCCCTCAAGGCTTCCTGAAGATAGTTCTAAATGGTATCATTTTCTTCCAATAATCTGCATTTATGCAAAAGCGGGAACCAAAAATATGCCCGGAGTAGCAGGAGACCAGGGCTGCGCAACATTATGCAGGTTTGAGAAGGAAGCTCCTAAGGCGTTCTCCAAAGCCAATGAATGGTGGTGTGTTGTTAATGTTCTCTGTTAATGTTATTTATGCAAACATAAAGCACACTCGGGGTTCTTTATTTATTTCCTGTAGGAAAAAGCCACTGGGCTTCGAGAGAAAGGACATAATCTTCAAAAACAAAACAAGACTCTATTTTATATTCATATATGAAGTATGAACTTCTAATTACCTACCTAGACTATTTGGAACCTCTGTGTATATTTTTGAGTTCCAGCTGAGCCTACTGGCACACCAGGATCATGTTCTGTTTATCAAGACACAGTTTGGCATCTTTCCATATTTTTGGTAATCTGCCAAGAGGTTTTTTTCTGATATGCAAGGAGTCAGTACTTGGTCACCAGCTGAGACATCAAGAATTATCAGGCAGCGTCCCCCTTGTAAACATCATTTGCATTTTAAAACATCGCAAGGGAGCTTCCCAGCTGGTGGTGAGCTGATATGTTTTCCCGTCACACCTCGGGGTCCTGGACTGTATGGTGAAAAACAAAGACTCAGGTGAGAACAAGATTCAGGCAGCCTCCTCACATGAAGGTGCCAAGACCTGTCTGGAATCTCCATCATCACAGACTTGTGAATGTCAAGAACTGAAAGTCAAGTGAGGAATGTTTAACAATCTCGTCAGCATCTTGAGGCAAGCATGGACCCAACCTACTTGTCTCCTCCTAGGTTGGCTTCAGCCCCTTGCTGAGACAATTATCTCCTTTGAAGGCGGCCATGCTATCTTGGAGCTGTCCATGGTCCTGTGACATCTGCCAACTGTGTCAGAGAGCTCCCATCAGGCATGGCTTCCTTTACATCAGTGGTGTCCAAACTTCGGCCCTCCAGGTATTTTGGACCACAACTCCCACAGTCCTTTGTCATTGGCAATACAGGCTTGGAATTCTGGGAGTTGTGGTCCAAAACATCTGGAGGGCCAACGTTTGGACACCCCTGCTTTACATTGTTGGCTTGTTTGAGGGGCGACTTTTAGGCCTCCCTCAACTGCTCACACAGGAAGCTGGGACTCTGAAGAAGATGAGGGCTAGCTTTCCAGGCTGCTTTGACAAGCAAGCATTCCCACCTCTCCCCTTCCACAAGAAAAGGAGACACTGTACTGGGCACGCCAGCAAAGTGCTATGGTGTCAGGCAGTGATTCCCGACATCGAGTCCCCTGATGTTCTGGAACTAAAACTCCCCAAAGCTTTCCCCACTAGCTATTCTGGCCAGGATTTCTGGGATTTGTAGTCCAAGAACATCTGGAGACCCAAGGTTGGCAACCACTTGTGTAAGGGAACGTTCTGGACCTTTTGCTCACCATCCTGGTTTAAATTAAAGTAGTTTATCCAGTTTTTGTGTGTGCAAATGACTGCAAAATCCCAACCTGACAGGCAGAGGTTGGGCAAATTCCTGCCAAATTATCCTCTCAGGTGGCTCCTATATATTTTTTAGCAAAACTGTTGCAATTAACTTGCTGTCAGGAATAAAGCAGACTTGTGTCTCGCCAGCAAGTATGCTTCTTCTCCCTTGGACCATTTGATCAGGCAGCACACCTGTAAATCACCTGCTAGTCCCTGGCAGCATCGCCTCTAAAGCTCTGAACCTGAATGAGATTTGGGCCATGGGATAAATGGGCCACGGGAATGACCCCTGGCCAAGTCCCCGTGCCCTGGGGGCTTCCCTTCATGGACTCCCCTCCGTCAATGATGCAAAAAGGGGTCAGGAGAATATCAGAGTGGTCCAGCCTCTTTTGGCAGGAAGCCTTAGTTATCTGTAAAAGCAGGTGTTTACAGGAACAAAATGCAGATTCAATATTGGTGTCTGACAACGTTTCATGGGGTGGCAGAACAGCCTTCCCGCTACTCAGGCAGCATATCAAGTAGGCCATTTTTGGAAATGGCTCAGTGCAAATATGGAGATCGGTTGCCTTTTGAATGGCTTGAAGGGAGCCAAGACAGCTATTAAGGTGATCCTTTTCTATCGCGTCCTTTAAGAAATAAACGGCACATTACAACCCCAGTCGCTCAACAATTCACACATTTTTCTGTGTTCCTCTGTTGTGACTCATATAATCAAGAGAGCTGAATAGAATAATTAGCAATTGAGTTGGAAGGTTCTTATAATGCCATCGAGTCCAAGATAAGAACACAAATCAAAGCAGATCTGACAGATACTTGTCCAGTTTCTTCTGAAGCCCTCCGGCGTCGGAGGGCTCACCACCCCCTGTGGTCACGGGTTCCATGGTTGTACTACTCTAACAGTTAAGAGTTTTTTTCTTGATAATCAACCAACATCTGGCTTCCTGTCCCTTGAGTCCATTGTTACATGTCCTGACATTCATGCTGGGAAAGGTGAAAGGCGTCAGGAAAGGAGGAAGGCAAAATACAAGATGGACTGACCCCCTGTAGAAAACCACAAAGCTTGAATCTGCAGGAGCTGAGTAAGGCAGTGGAGGACAATGTATTTTGGAGACTGCTCATTCAGAGAGTTACTACAAATCAGAGGTGACTTAATGGCACACAACAACAACAAACATATTGCAAAACAATTGTTTCAATACTTTTTCACTATGCACCTTTGCTTCCTTCCAGTGCCTGACTGCTGTGCATGGCAATGTTATTGGCTAATGACCTTCCTCCCAGACCTGACTAGGCTTCTGGCTGATTCTCCTGCAGTCCTTTTTAATAAAGCACTCTTCAAGCCTTAGTTTTAAAACCCAGTGTACATTTTATGGCTATTTTTTCTTAAACCTCCCCCTTAATCATTTTAACATTCTGTATATGCAAAACTCTACAATGAATAAATAAATCAAAATCCATAGACTACCATTGATGCAATGGAAAATTCTCTCTCTCTCTCTCTCTCTCTCTCTCTCTCTCTCTCTCTCTCTCTCTCTCAACATTGGATCTGAGTTGTAGCAGATTTTGTAACAGATGTCAGAAAATCAAGGTAATTTAGTTCAGTTGTTCCCCTTTTTTTACAAAAACCCTTTTCCTTCCTGTTTGAAAACTCTCTAGAAACCTACAACCAGAAGGCATCCTAAAGCTGAAATAAGTTCATTTTCCTGGGAACTGTTGCACTTTACAACAGTTGCCACCCTCCAAAGCTTTCAAGTAAAGCATTTATCTGTATTAAGGAACATTCCTTTTGCCGAAGCAAGATTTAGTACCACTCAAAGACTCTCACCAAGACTGTCCATGTATCTCCATTGTTAAATTCCCCACAGATGTCCTTTATGGCATTGGTCTATGATTTCTCCCATACAAGGCAGTCTACCAACCAATGAACCAACCAACCAACAAACCAATGAATTAACCAACTTACAAATGAACTACCCACCCATCCACCCTATCCATCCATCCATCCCTCCATCCACCCACCCTACCTACCTACCTACCTACCTACCTACCTACCTACCTACCTACCTACCTACCTACCTACCTACCTACCTACCGATGAACCATCCATCTATCCATCCATCCATCCATCCAACCAACCAACCAACCAACTAACCAACCTAGGAATGAACCAACCATCCATCTATTCATCCACCAAACCAACCAGCCAGCCAAACACACAAACATGCAAACAACGATAAAGACATCTTTGCACTTAACATGTAAGGTTGCTTGTACAAATAAAATGAACCGGTATCACGGTTCTCCAGCTGCAGTATTTTCTGTCTGTTGAAGCTGACAAAACTGGGAAAGATAGAGCCAAGGCCTAACTTGGTTGAATCTGAGTTCTTCTCCCCTATGCACAAAAGGTTCCCCGTTTAAAATTATTTTTTTTAAAAAATGCTAGATTTTATCCCATAGGAAGATGGACAACAAACAGAAGTTGGCAGTTATAGATATTGAGGAAGGCAAAATCCAAGGGGGGCATGTTTGCAAACTTAACTCTCTCACACACACACTCCGGGCAGCTTTTTAATGTAGGAGCACAAAAGAAAATATGGACTATAGTTCCCAGAAGCCCCTTCTGCCAGCAGGGACACGTTGCCTAGAGGGTATCAGAATTGTGATTTTTTTTTTTAAAGAGGAACTTTTTTCAAGGTCTCTGTAGGAGGAATTCTACAAACGAGGCACCAGTTCTGACTCTGCGGGTGATTAAATTATGGCACAGTGGTCGAACTGCAATACTGCAACCAAAACTCTGCTCACGACCTGGGTTTAATCCCAGGCAGCCAGCTCAAGGTTGACTCAGCTTTCCATCCTTCTGCGGCAAAATGGGTAAGGGGGCAGGGTTAGTGTGTAGCCTGCATAATTACTTGTAGACTACTTGGAGAGTGTTTATAACACTATGGGCAATATATAAGCAGCATATCTTGCTCTTTTTCTTTGGTTTTAAATAATTCTTGCAAATTCAGAAACCCAGATCACTACAGAGTAACAGTGGCATGCCCTCATAACAACAACAACAACAACAACAACAACAACAACAACAACAACAACAACAATATGTGTGTGTTCAGAAGCATAGCATGCAAGCTTGTCGGCCTGGATATCATTTGATATGCTACTAGCATTTGCTTTTAAAAAAATAGCAATTGTTTGATAATAGCGACAAGGTACAACACAGAAAAGCTTTCATCTCTGAGCAGATATAAAGATGACTTTACATGTTAAATTATGGCTGCCGGGGGTGCTTGTTTTGGTTTATCACCTGCTTCCAGGAGTAGCAGTAACACGCTCCATTATCTCATAACACAAAAAGCCCCTGGCATTTCTTAACTGGCTCTCTTTATCCTTGCTGGTTTTCCCCTCCCGAGACAAATGGATTCGGTTCATCAATGGTGCAGCCTTTCTGGGTGTTTCTGCAATCGCAAGCCGATCGGCAAGGAGCTCTCTCTCCGTTTAGTGCAGGCTTATCTTATCAACCCAGAATAATAATATAATAAGCTCTTCCAGGAAACCAGCATGCCTTATTAAAATAGAGTAGATTTTTGTTTGTTTGTCTGTTTGCTTGTCTTTTTTGGTCAGCAAGGGATAAGGGGTTATTTGCATGCTGGATTTGTTTTCAAATAACCCACCTCCTGCAGGCCAGGGAAATCACGATGCATGTCTTCATACTCTGTGTGAACTGGATCGATCAGTGCCGGAATTTAAAATATATACCTCATGGCTCCCAATCCCCCAAATCCCTGGTTGTTGGGAGTAAACATCCAAAATAGGTTGGCATTGCTTCCACCAGGGGTGGAGTTGTTGTTTTTCAGGTTCCTTGGACTACAAACCCCATGATCCCCCATCCTAGGAGTTCCACCTGATATACACGCATCTTGAAGATGTCTCATTGGGAGAAAAGGTGCGCTGGAGGCTTAGGCCCTTTGTACACGACCCCTAAACTCCGCGGCAAATGGCTCCCAGCTCCGGAGCTTAAAATTGTTTCCCCACCAGCTCCGGAGTTTACAGATAATTAAGTGCGACCACGCCCACCTAAGCGCGTCCCAGCGCACTTTTCAGGTACCTGCTCTCTGGAGGTGAAAATTCCTGATGCAGATATAACAATAGTGACTGCCCGGCTCTCCTTGCTTCTGTTTGTTCTTTTTTGCCCCCTGCCCCTTTAAGAGATCTGAATGCAGTGCAGGGATGGCAGAATGGAGGTGAGCGGCATTCCTTTCTTCCTTTTTTTTTCTCCCTCCGCTCACGCAGCCAGCAGCCAGGGGTGCAGAGGGGGTGGGAACGCAGGAACAGTGACAAACCCCTAAGATCTCTGGTCTGAATTCAAGTGGCCAGCAGATCTTGGGGTCGTGTGAAAAGGCCTCTCTGTCATCTTTTTCAGTCTGAAAAAGTAATTTTCGTCCAATCTGTTAATTTGGTAGAAAGAAGCTTTTGAGATAGTTTCTGAAAGCTCATGGAGTACTTCAGGTTTAATAATTTTGGGGAAATTAAAAGACAGAAGAACCGGGGTCCTTCAAGGGCCAGATGCAGGGGAGTGGTATCAGGAGATAATATCTAGTCTCATGCGCTCCCAAACGCATCTAGTGGGGCCACTATGAGATACAGGAAGCTGGACTAGATGGGCCTTTGGCCTGATCCAGCATGGCTCTTCTTATGTTCTTATGAGTATACCTTAAAAAATCCCCCCTGCTCATTACACAAACAGTCATGCGGCTGAGCAGCAGTCTTTGTGAATGTGAAACTTTAATACACTGCATGGGTTCTTCTCTGCCTTTTATTTTCCCCAAAATTATTAAACCTGAACTCAGAGGTGGTGTAATGGAAGAGAAAAATATGACTGTGTCTCTGATTATATATTGCATGGATTTTATAACCCCAGTATATGATGAACAATGACCATTTCCCCCCTATAAAATGATTATCTGTTTAGCATCCTTCACTGATTCATACAAGAGTTGATTAATGCATGCAATTATACAAACACGCACACTTCTCCAAAACCTGTCTTTAGGGGCTGGAGAAGTTTTTTCTTTTTCCAGTCAAAGATACTGCTAATTCTTCCTGTCATCCATAAACAATTCATACTCATCCTTTTTCTTTCTGTATGTGTGATTCAGAGAGACAGAGAGAGAGATGTTTACAATGGCTTTTAAATACTCAAGTAAAACGTAAAGCAAGCTCCTTATTTAATTATTTTTAATTTATTTGCTTTGCGGAGACATTTCTTACTCACACAGATCTTAGAAACTTTTCGGAGTTGCAATAAATCAAAAGGGCTATTTACGCTGCTTTTTATTACAGGCAGAATATTTTTCAAGTTTATCATTTCAGGTTGATATATCAACTCCTCTCTGTACTGTCAAGAGGCTGTAGACAGGGGTGGGGGTGGGGAGAAAAGTAAATAACAAAATAAAACACAATTTCAAATCAAGGCAATAGATGGCATGTTGGCAGGCATTGTGACATAATGGTTAGAGTGTTGGGCTAGATTTGGAAAGATCCAGGTTTAAGTCTGCAGTGAACCAGGTGTCCTTAAATCAGCCACCTTATCTCTCTACTCCACAGGGTTGTTGTAGCAAAGTAGGGAAGGCAAAGCTACACGGGCTATTTTGGTGTCCATGAAGGATACCAATGAAGGAATTAGATCAGTTTGATTCTTCACTGGACCTCCTGTGGGTAAAGCCAGCCTGGGCAAGCTCCACCATCCCAGGCCAACCTCAGAATGTTCAACCACTTCTCAGTATTCTCTTCCTAGAAAAATTCTGGGAAAATGAATTGGAACACTGTAACTCAGAACTGACTTGACAGTGCACAATTTTTATTTTATTGCACAGCAGAAAATCATTGCAGCGTGAGAGCATATCAACACAACGTGACCGAAGTTTTGCAGTTTTATTAAACATTCTTGTCAATTCCTGAAACATTTTTCTTTTTAAAAGAGAGAGAGAGAGAGAGAGAGAGTGTAGGATGGTAGGCATAAGTTTGCTCCTTAGAGAGCAATTAAGTAGGATCAGTTTATCAGTTTATCCTTTGTTGGGTGACCTTTCCATTACTACAAATGAAATTAAACTTCTGCACCTTGTACAAGATCTACATATCAGATAAAAGTATTTTACCCTTAAAAATGCATATAGTGGGAGAAGCGTTGGATCTCTGCTGGGATTCTTTCTGGGAGAGACCTCTTTCCCCTTCGAAGAGGCCCTGCACAACTTAAAAGGCAACAAGCTGATGATCTTGCATCTTTCATCTTTCGCCGGGAAAAGTGGAAATGCCGTAGGCTAATTGGCTGCTCCAGATTGTTTCTACTGCCTACTGTGCATTAATTGGATTTGCCCAAGAGAAGGGAAAGAAACAGAAAAGCCCAACTGGGCATTGGCTATCGAGATTTCCCCAACACAACAACCGATCCTGGCTGGGTGTGCCTACATGGCTCCCATCAGCCGGATTTAAGCCAGATTTCATGGACAGCCCACCTCTCATTCCTGGCCAGCTGGGGTCAATGGGTGTTGTAATCTCACATCCCAGGAGCAGATTGCAAAGGAGTAACTCCAGTACGGAGCTTGGAGAGCTACGCCTGAGAAGGCGCATGGGTTGTTTTCAGTTTGGCATACAAGCATCCCTGAACGTTCACAAAGAACAAATGTTGGGGAGTCTTTAAAACTTCCCATGGGACAGAGAGATCTTATATCTCTTCAAACAGCCCCAAGACATGTTATTACCGATGCTGCAACATAATGACCACCCCTGAGCAGATATTTAAGAAGAAACAGACCCAGAGTATCATCCTGTCCCTTTGCACTTATGGATGGTTTCCAGGATATGTTTATGCTCCTTCGGTGTAAAGGTAACTGGTCTGTACTTATAGAGTAGTGGTTCCAACACTTGGATGTACCTGGATTAAAACTCCCAGGAGCCATCACTACCTGCTGTGCTGGATTTCTGGGAGTAGTAGTCCAAGAACATTTGGGGATGCAAGGCTGGGATCTATTGCTATAGAGGTGTCTGTGGAAGGAGAACACCTGAGAGCCAACAGAAGCTCCTTCCTAGATTCCAAAGTGGGGAAAGTCCTCTGAGTGCTCTCAAAGTGGCTGCGGTCATAGTATCCTGATCCTCCTTTTCCATCCCTCTAAACACAGTGGATGGAGAGGTGGGACATATGCTTCATTATCAGGAAGCAGCCCCTTTTGTGTTCAGACACGAGAGAGCAGGTCTAAACCTAATTCTCAGAATCTTCCATTTGGAATGGAGAATGTCATTCAAAAAGAGATAAGAGGACAAGAAAGAAGAGGAAGACCCCCCTCAACCTATATTCCCAGCATATTACCCTACCTGATACCATGGCCCTGGAGCTTGCTTCAGAGAGAACTGTCCATGGTGCTGATGTTCAGTTCACCTGTCCATGGATGCACCACATGCGAACACCTTGACAGGCTCCGTCCTGGAACAGGGACAGAGCCAGGATGGAAAGACATGGAACTGAACATGTTTTGGGAGAACAAGACCCATCATTCATCCTCCTCACCACAGTCCAATGCCATCTGAAAGGCCCCAAGTTGCTCACCTCGATTTCACGCTCTGCCCGTTCATCAGGCACATTCATAAACCTTTCTCTCCACATCTGGTCCTTGCACCGAGGTAGACAATGTAGCTTTCAGGGCTGTGAGCAGCATCAGCCAGGTGCGCTCTCTAGGATGAAATGAAATGCAAAACTTCTGGCTGCCGTATGTTAAGTTCTCAAAGCGTCTCAGGGTTGTGCAAGGCCATTTATTTGGAATTGGGCTGGGACCTCTAGGTGCTTTGCAGCCACTAGAGCAGAATACTTTATGCTCCTTGTTCAGCTGCCCCTAGTCAGGGTACAGTAAAGTGTGATGTTGCCAGGATTCAACCACTTTTTCATCGCCAGCTCACCAGCAGAACGATGGCACCCGTTGACCAGCATGTGATGTAGTGATTAGAGCAACAGGGCTTGGGGAGATCCAGTTTTGTAGTCCTGCATGATCATGAGGTAGAGACTCAAAGTGTGTCCAGTCACCAATGAGCCACTGGGTGACATTAGAAGAGCCTTTCTCGGTGAGCTTGACCCACTGCACAGGATTGTTGTGACAGTACCTCCGGGAATAGGAGGGCCTCCTCCATTGCCTTTTGCTGACAGGTGGAGAGGCCGGGTAAAAATCCAATGTCCAAGTCTAATAAACATTGGAGTGTTGCCATTTAAATCAGGAGGTGTCTGGTTTTATAAGCTCTGCACTGAGACATAGCATTGGGATGTATTTATTTTTTAAATATGTTTTTAAAATAATAATCTCCATAGCACCCTCTGATCAAACGTGTCATCTGATTCCCGTCACAAGGCCAACAGAGGCTGAACTCACAGGCAGATAAGAAATGCATGTTGTGTTCTTAGAACATCTTCATCTAGTGGAGCTTAGGAGGCATCGCATGAAGGCTCACATCTCGATCCTCCCCGTGTTTATTCAGAAATCACTCACCATTGCTCTCTGCCCCGTGGGACTGATGTCCAATGAAGTGAAGCACAGGATTACAGGGGGACAATAGGATATGATCTAGCCACCACAGGGAAGAGCAGCAGCATATTCCCAAGTTACAGAGCTTGAGAAGTTTGAAAGAGGTGGCTCGTCTAATGACAGGGTAAAGCCATGCGTAACTGAGCATGGCTGGATGATATTCTGGATCCCTGCGCGCTCTCCCTGCCACCTTTGAGATATAAATAGCTTCTGGATATCTTTGACATAGGGTCCCCAGCCTTGGATCTCCAGATGTACTTGGATTACAGCTCCCAAAAATCCTGACCACCGGAACTAGTGGTGATGGCTTCTGGGTGTTGTAACCCAAGAACACCTGGGGACCCAAGGTGGGGAACCACTGTCTTAGACTAGTATATCTGGCTAGAATGGATGGGATGTGCACTGTTGTACCATACCAAAATGATCTTGGATTTGATCCATGGCAACTGGACTTCTTTTCTCATGGGATCAAAACCTTTCGCTAATTATCCAAGTAGCTTCTTCAGTCTGCAGAGAGTTGGTGGGAGGCTTCCAATTTATGGTTCATTTTGGTTTCACCCCCTTGATTTCAGCCAAGGTGGACTATTAAATGGGAAGCCTCCCAACAGCCTTCCTCAGACTGAAGATGCTACTTGGATGAGTAGCAAAACGTTGCAATATCACAAGAAAAGAAACCCCAGTTGCCATGACTCAGCTCCTGAATAACCTCACCTGGAGGACTGAGAATCTCCACTGACATACCAAAATGACTTCAATTTCAGGTCATAAGCTCAGCCTTAGCTCTTCTGTATTCCAGTCTTGGCTGCTTTGGAAAACAAAGCAAGAGGAGACCTACCTAGAATCCTCTGTATCTTTATGTATATACAGTATATGGATGGATAGCTACACAGACAGGCAGATAATCTCAATCTCTCTCTCTCTCTCTCTCTCTCTCTCTGTGTGTGTGTTTGTGTGTGTGTGTGAAAAATGCCCTATGTGGCATTTTTCCACATCAACAGCATGCCTGGTGGATAAATGCCTGCCTTGTATCAATAACATCTGCTGATTCCCCCACTTTTGGAGCCGAGTAATCAATTCTTCCCGGCAGGCTGTTCAAGACAAAATGCAAGCTTGCAGACTGAGATTGCCATCTGTGTGTCCCCTGCAGCCAGTTCTGTGGTGTTGCTCATCCTCTTCAGAAGAGTTGTCCCATCTTTTCTCTCTTTCTTGAAAAAATATTCACCTCTTCATCTTAGAGTCTTTCATTCTCTCTCTGTTTGGCAAGCAGCTATCATGGAATTCCACCCCTCTGCCCCCAAACCCATTGTGGAAACAGGGATCAATAAGTGCTAGGATCTTATGGCCCTTGCCACCAGGTTGTCCACCCCACAGCAAAAAGATGGTGAGACTTCAGCCTCTTCCAACCCCGGCCCTACCATTAGGTGGAGCAAAGCTTCTTCCTCGGGCAGCTATTGCAGTAGGGGAGCAACGCGATGGGCTGAAGGCAGCCCGGTCAGCACCATGCAGGCCACCCAGGAGAATTTGAGAGCTGCTGTTCTAAAAAGGGGCTTTTTCAAGCTCTTCCTGGTGCCAATAAATTTCCCATATTGTCTGCACAAAGCCTGAGAAGAATGGCCAGAGCCTTAACGAAGACGTCTCAGTTAATGTCTTTGCTCATTATTCATTATTTACAAGGAGCAAAGAAGGCACTGCACACTAAAAATAGGACCCTACCAATGTTTTCTGACAAAACAAAAACAAAAACAAAACAAAAACACCACTCCAAAATCCCTCAACGCCGTAACCTTTTGCAGTAACCAGAATGGCATAACACCTTATAATGAAGAACATGAAAACTTGGACTCAGTTCTCCTTAGAAAGTTAGAGGTCACTACTCATCCCCCAACAAAAATTAAGTCGTTACTTTCTACCTTTCACTTGCTGATGGCTTCTTACCTTCTTTGCATCCCATCAGCACCTCTGTCACAGCCTCTACCCCCCACTTCCATCCCAAATTGACTTCACCCCACCTCTATAAATAATCAAGGCGAGGGCCAAACACAGGCTGGAGGTGGATAGCTGCCCACCCCTGCTTTAAAGGACCCAGCGGTCACAGACCTACCATCTTGTTTGCTATTTTTATTTTGTTTCATTTTATTGTCGTATACCTGTGATCGAAGACTGGTACAACAGCAAGGGGTCTTGTGGCTAGGTGATAATGTTTGCTGAGTTTCCAATATGGCATGGAATTGATTTTTGGTTGCCTTCTGCCAAGCAAGCTAAATAGACCTGTTTGTTCTCCTTCACTCCTCTTCAAACAGCTCCAACGGTTATTTCAGCTTTGCGTCCACTCTTGATTCAAGTGAAGCCATGCTATCTTGAACAGCTATGGAGCCTGCTCCTGCCAAGGTATTAATCAACGCATCATTCAGTCCTGACTGAGGGATCACGGTTATTACAGAAATTCCACTCTCTCTCCCCCATATGCAGTACCACAGGTGGGCAGATCTGATCTCCTAGCTGATCTCTGGGGGAATTTAGAGAAGATCAGACCAAGGTTTGGGGCTCCTGATTATTTCATAATAGCTTCCGTAAAAATCCAGAGGGCACAGCATGATTTGCAAGAGGGCCTCCATGATCCACGTTGCGCTACGCAACCGCTAAGAAGAGGCCATGAAAATCTGTCTATCGGCAAGATTCCAGAGTTTTAAAATGAAAACAGCCATGTGGTCCATGCATTGCGTGAAGACTTAATCAAGAAGAAGCTGTACAGTAGGTGGGAAAATCAAGGCTCATCCCGGGATGAGTCATTGCGAACATGTTTGCAGAAAAGAAAAAGGCCATGAAAAGCAAGGCATTTGGAATTTCCTTTAGGGGAAAATGTGATGACAACCCCTAATCAGAAGCCAAGCGTGTTTCTACTCAGACCAAGGTGAGTGGACCTATTGAAGGCCAAGAGAAGCTTACACAGTTTCTGTACTATCAACGCTAGAGGTGATTTTAGATGCTGGTAGTGCTGAAATATCAGCTGCAAAGTCGGCAGCTCAGTGGTTCAAATCCCGGCTGCCACACAGCAGAGCAAGCTCCCACTGCTATCCCCAGCCCCTGCCAACCTAGCATTTTGAAAGCATGTAATTGCAAGCAGATAAATGGGCATCACTGTGGGAAAAAAGTGGAAAGGTAAAGAGTGTTCCATGCACAGAAATGCATTCAGCCATCCTGGCCACATGGCCATGGACTTGCACAACGCTGGTTCTTTGGCTTGGAAACAGAGATGAGCCTCACCCCTAGAGTTGGACATGACTAGCATGCAAGTGCAGGGGGGGGACCTTTACCTAACACAAGTCACTAGAAGACACTATGTTGTGGCTTTTCTTCATCTTAGAGGAAAGAATGAACTCCAAAAGATTGTCATGAAATCTTCTTTTCTCCCGGGACAGGGCCTACAAAGTAGCGAACTTCCTGTCGGATGAAAGAGGGTGAACGATGGAACTCTCCCTTTTCTGCAAAGAACACCAACACACACATTAGAGGAAGGATGGTTTGCAAAACCCGTTGGGCGTGTTCATGGAGCTGGCCCAATGAGTCATTCAATAATAAAAGGATTATGGAAACAATTACTTCTTCTTAACGTTAAGTGGAGTCAGCCCTGTGCCTCTGTCACAATTATTGGCAAGGTGTTAAGCTCGCTCAGCCCGTTCTTCCCTTACGCAGTGCTACTAGGGGACTGTTTAAATAATCATAACTGTTAAATCAATAATAACGACGTAGGAAATAATCTGTTGAATGGAGAACTTGGGTTCCCTCCCAAGGGCAGTCAGTACAAAATGAAGACCAATAGATGAACGTGGCAATATGGAATCCTATAATAATACTGCATGGTGTGAAATAATAATGCTCTAAGAGGCAATAATAATGACTTTGAAAAATTGTGTCTATCACCCCTCCAGCCATTCTAGCTGGGGCTTGCCCTCCAAAAAGTAACTTTGTCAAGCCCCGTGGGAAGAGTCATAGAAGAAGGAGTAATTGTAAATTCTTTCCATCACCACAGCACAAAAATTATTTGCTTGGTGCTCGAACTGCTTGCTCGTTTGGGTATTTCACAACGCACTAGAGCTCCAAGAACCTGCACGTTAAGGAGCAATTGTCCCACGAAAATCATGCAGGATAGCTGAGGGGGTCGTGTATCTTGGATATGGAGCTGGGGGTTGGGAGTTCAATTTCCCCCACTGTGCTTGTTTGGCAGGACATGATGATCTGGAAGATCCATTCAGCTCTGTGGTTCTAAGATGTTGTTGTTGAGCCCTTTTATTTTATTTTTTTATTTTATTTTATTTTATTTTTATATTTGTTAATCCCCCAGTTTTCCCACAGGAACTCAGGGCAGTGTACAACATGTTGCAAATAAACAACTTACCCAAACAAACCAAAAACCCCAGTCATGAAGAAGAAGAAGAAGAAGAAGAAGAAGAAGAAGAAGAAGAAGAAGAAGAAGAAGAAGAAGAAGAAGAAGAAGAAGAAGAAGAAGACATAGCAACCATCTAACAAACCCAGGCTCCTGCAAGAAAGGGCTGGGACAAACAGACACACAACTGATGACATAACACTGTGCACCTGGAGATCACCCAAAACATTCCCTAAAGAGCCATGTCTTTAATGCCCTCCTGAAGTCTGACAGTGACTCCACCAGCCTACTCTCTATCGACAGTTTGTTTCAATGTGCCGGGGCAGCCACTGAGAAGGCCCAGTTATGAGTAGAAACTCTTCGGGCCTCCCTAGGTTTGGCCACCCGGAGCGAGAGGGAGAGGGAGGCTCTGGTCAGCCGGGATGAAGCTGACCTCTTGGAGATCTGCTCCACCTGTCTTCCGGTCCTTCTGCAAACTCCAGCCTGTCCCTTAAAAACAGTTCTAATTTTAATTTAATTTCACTCCAGCTCATGTGGGTGTGAGGTCTGCTTTTTCTTTTCCCCATGCTACTTTTAATGAAAATAAAGGTCCAGGCACCTAATCATAATGGGCCATGATAACCCTTCTTGGTTGTTGGCATTGGAATTAATGGTTCCACTCAGTCACTTCAAATCATATTGATCCCCCCCCCTCTGCTCCTGTTTTGTATCCTCCTTAGGCTTTTTGGCCTTAAATTTATTTTTCATCTCTGGCAATCGATACTATGGATCTCTTGATGTGGAACAAGGAGCGTCTTGCTGAAACACAGAAGGGATGATGGAAGAAGCTGAGATATTTTCACTCTGGCTGGTTGCTTAGAGGGAACGGGGAAAAAGATTAGCAATTTCAGGGTGGCTTTGTTCAGTTGAGGCTGGAAGAAACTGAACCAAGTGGCAGCAGCATCCTGGATATTTCATTCAAGAAGAAAAGAACCCAATTTCTTATCTCAACCCAGTGGAGAAGACAATGAGGGTTTGAGGGTTTTCGTTCCTTCCCAGTTGAGATCCACCTTGTTGATCACTGGTGACGCCCCCAGGTTTTTCACAAGCCACCCCGGCTGAGGATGCTGGGAATTCTCCAGATGATTCCAAGCTCTGCTTCAACACCATCTGGAAGTCAACATCTGGATAGTTCTGTCCCTCCTTGTGAGGTTTGCATCCCCTAAACACTGGCAAAAGACAGAGAAGCTTTGTAACCAGAGAAAGAAAAGCAACCTAAGGGAAAGAAGACCTCGATAGCTATGCAGAAGTAGATTGTATGGAGATATAACAGGGTAAAAAGGTAAAGGCAAAAAGGTAAAGGTTACACCTGCGCATGCATGCTAGTCATGTCCGACTCTAGGGGCAGTGCTCATCTCCGTATTCAAGCCAAAGAGCCAGTGTTGTGCAAGTCCATGGCCATGTGGACGGCATGGTTGCAAAGGAAACAAAGACTGTTTTACCTTCCCTCTTTTTACGGCGGTACCTATTGATCTACTTGCATTTACATGCTTTCCAACTGCTAGGTCGGCAGGAGCTGGGGTTATCAGTGGGAGCTCGCTCCACTGTGTGGCACCTGGGATTCAAACCACCGAGCTGCTGACTTTGCAGCTGACAGTTTTCGGAAGCCTTAGTCAGCTGAGCCGCCACGCCCCCTTCTGTATACAGTACTGTATTGAATCTTTCCAATTGTGGGAACAAGGCCTCGTGGGTTGTCCCATAATAACAGTCATGTGCTGTCCAGTCAGCTCTCCACTATAGTGACCCTTTTCAAGGTTTCCAGATAGAGAATACTCAGAAATTTCTTACTCTGCCCTTCTAGAGAATTTTAGCCGTCTTCCAATACCTGAAGGGTTACCACAAGGAAGAGGGCACTGATTTATTCTCAGTTGCACCAGAAGGTATGACAAAAACCAATCAGTGAAAACTCATCAGAGGGAGAGCCAACCTAGAAATAAGGAGCAATTTACTGACGGTGGAACAGCTTGCCTCCTGAATGTTCTGGTTGCCCCATCGCTGGATGTGTTCAAGAAGAGATCTGGGATGGTATGAGGTCTCCTGCCTTGGGCAAGGGGGTGGACTAGAAAACCTCCAAGGTCCCTTCCATCCTACAATGATTCAATGATTCTATAATGCTATGTTCTGGAACTGTGCAGCTTGCCCAAGGCCACCCAGGCTGGCTCTACTCCCAGGAGGCACCGTGAGGATTCAAACGCCCAACCTCAGGTTCTACAGCCAAAGACCCAAATCACTAAGCTATTCCCGCTATCTAATGCTGATGTATGGGGACCCTTTTCAAGGTTTTCCAGGTAGAGAGCCACCTGCCCAAGGCTACGCAGGCTGGCTCTTCTCTTGGGCAGCACCGCTGGCTCCACAACCAAAGACCTTAACCACGGCGCTATCCTGCCAGACCTCTCTTATTTAATCCACCCACAGGGCAAGCCATTAACAGTCACTGTGCCATGCGCAAGTGTAGCATAGACAAGGGAAGGGCTGGACGGATATCCCTTCTCCTTGATTCCTTATCTTAAGGAAAACAGTTGCTGAATGCCAATCAGTCTGCTTCCTTTCAAAGCATTTTGCATGGAAGGAGAAGCTGGGAGCCTCAGCGTCCTTCTGTATCAATGCCCAAAGGGGTGGGGGAGGACTTTCTAGAAATCATTGCACATTACAGCAAAGGGTGGAATGACATTTGGAAAATATTGACTGATATAAGAATGTTAGGAATACAGTACATAGCACTGGAAACACAGTTCTACCTAGGGGGTAATTTAATTCAATATATTGTAGGCTTGAAGTGGATCAGGGTACAACGGGCTTGGAGCAAGCCTCCAGGCAGACAGATTGCTTTAGGCGGAAATCCAGTGGTGGAAGTTTCGATCCTGTTGCTTGTTCCAGAGAGGGTCTGGAAAGCTACTGGTATCAGTAACTCATTAGTCAAGTCCCTCTGTTAATCATTACCACCCCTTCATTCCCGCCCCCCCAATCCTCATTATATCGCTTGTTCTATTAGTCATTTGCTCCTTTCCCGGGGATGAACTATCTACAAACTCTTCTCCAAGGGCGTATCTAGGGGGGAGGAAGGGTGCATTTGCCCTCGGGCACAGCAATCTGGGAGCGCTTGGAAGGGGAGCAGGAGGAGGAAGCCATGCACCCTCCTGCCACCCAGCAGTCCTCCTTTCCCTTAAGGCTTGGCAATGGCACCCCCTCCATTGCCTCTGCCGCTGCATGCCAGGTGAGCAAAGCAGGCAGGTAGGCAGGAGCGTGGTGGCCGCGGCACCCTCCTCCTCCTCTTCCCTGCCTTGGTAGGAGAGGTGTAAGGTGTGCATGCATGCATATGCACACACACATGTCCGCACATGCACATGTACATGCACACACACACCCCACGCCTGCACAGTTTGCCCTCCAGTTGTTGGGTGGGTGTGATGTGGGGAGTGCAGCAGGAAGGGCACAAAAATGAACTTTGTCCCCAAGCGCTCCAAATCCTGGCTATGCCTCTGCTCTTCTCAAAGGCATACCCTTTGGGGAGAAGGGACTCCAGATAAAATGAGGATAATAATCTCAGAACTGCAGAGCCGTAAGGGACCCATAGATCATGGAGCCCCTGGTGGGAATTGAACCCCCAACCTCTGGCTCTGCAATCAGAGACTTAAAACACTGAACTATTCAGCCAGGGATATAATCTTAGAACTGTGGAGCTGGAAAGAACCCTATGCTTTATTGAATCCAGCCCCTAATCTAGGAGTCATAGTGGGGGATCCAATTCCAAGCCTTTGGCTCCTTAGTCAGATGCCTAAACAACAGAGCTATTAGCACCCACCCTCCCCAAACTCACGCCAGTAATGAAATCATCATGTGAGGGGCAATCAAAACCATAAAAGTATTTTTAAAAACACATTTTATAGGATACGATGGCAGCAAATGCAAGGGAACTTTCAAGGCTCAACTGGATCTGATCCAGTTCAGGATTTGGGATCCAGGTAAAGCCAATGTCTGGTCCTTAAACCCGATGTGTTTGGAGGAAAGGTGGAAGAATACCACCAGTAGCGTCACAGCTAATTGAATACTGCACTTTTATTTGAGATGAGCAGCTAGTGTGTTTAACAGGATAGCTTGATAATTGCAAGGCAGAAATCTCTTTTTCTGCATGGGATGGCTTGGAGCTAACAGGATGATATTTAATTACCACCTATCACAGAAAGACGCAAAATGCCAAGCTGAGCACATGGGGAAACATGGTGATTTATTTCTGTGTTCCTGGACTGAACAGCATATGGGAAGACTGGTCCCCCCCTAAAAAAAGCTCATTACAAAGGTAGGAAACAGCCACAGCTTCACTGGACACTTATAGATTTCTCCAAAGTTATCACAAGTGTAGCATTGTCTCCCTAGAGGAAAGGGACAGTATGAGACTGAACAAACAAGTGGTCTCATGTCAAAAATCTATATACGGTTGAGGTGAGATTTCTCCTGCCTTCTCACAAAATTTTGGGCCACACCTGTTTTCTGAAGGCTTTCCATTGTGTTTCAAAACTCTTGGCTTCTTCCATCACGTTGGCAATGTTGTTGACTCCGTTGGTCAATCCGGTTGCATCTGATTGCCCACTTTCCTCTCAGAGGAAGGCAGGTAGGAGAGGGGTTGAGCAGCATAAGATGGCCCCGCCTCTTTTTCTCCGAATGCCCCTCCCACATGTTGCACCTTAACTGCCATAACGAAGTAGTACAAGGTGACTAGAACAATGCGTATCACACGCCAGGGCCACACTTCAAAAGAGAAGAGTCTCTCTGTTAGGTTGTAGTGGTACTTGGATGGGACTACAGATTCCATGGATGAGCTCTATATTGTAACCAGTTGCCTCTAAACCCTGAGCTCAATATTGCTAGATTGGGCCCTGAGAATAAATCCAGAACCCCCACTTCTACCTGTCACTACTCTGACCCCAGAGGAAGAGAAAAAACATCAAAACTGGCCTCCAACATCCTCTGGCTGGACTCAGCTTGATCTGGGCCACAGATAACAATGTAAGTTTCAACCACCTCTTTTTCCTCTTCCCTCCACCTCCCTTCTTCCTTGTATGTCAGATCCAATTTTGTAAGCCACTTCCTGGACTCTTCCTGGCTGAAGTGCAGAGCAGACCCTGACCCAACGATAACTGAGGAAGTTGAAAAGGCATCCACCCCAGGCGTCTTGGGGGTCTGACAAGGACAGATTACATTCAGCTCCCATTAAACAAACAGAAGATTAGAGAAATGAAGTCTAACACTAACGATTTCATCTCCTCCGCTGTGAGTGAGGAGGTAATGAACATCTCATGAAAGATAAATGGCAAAGACAGATTTAAATAGATTTGAAGGAAACCCAGGAGGGGGGCGGAGTTCTCTCTGTGGATTTACGCTTTGCATATTCCTGCTTTCAAGACAGATTCTTATTTTCATCTGGGACCTTCAACGTTTCTATGGTTGGGGGCAAAGTTTTCATGGGATGCTCAGCTACTCAGGGCACACTGAAAGAGAACCATCCAGCCGTTGGCAGAGGTGATCACCCATAATGTCTTGGCCGTGTTCCCACTTCTTCCGGCTGAGACACCCGATAGAGGGGAAAGTTTTAAAAACTGAATAATGACAAAGGGAGAATTACAATCATGTGGAAAACTCTGGCAAATTGCAGGAGTCTGCGGAAGGTGATATGCTTCCCCCAATTAGCAGTGCATGAGCATCTCCGCTCTGGTTTCTCAAAGGCGTTTTCTGAAGTCGCGATGGCTAATTGACTGCTTCTCCTTCCTTTCATCATCTTGCGTTTACCCTCTCGCTGATCAGGGTTCCAGGTCGGGAACGGCTTCTCTTCCCTCTTTCTGGAGAACAGCTGATAATTTGGGGAGGACGACAGGCGGAAACTTGTTTTTAGTTAATACGTTGGCAATGTTTAGTGGATATGTTTTAAAATCCAGTCCAAGGATCACACAAACATACATGTGTGTGTGTGGGGGGGGTACCACAAGGAAGAGGGCACTGATTTATTCTCAGAGCCTTTGTACACGACCCCTAAACTCCACAGCAAATGGCTGCCAGCTCCGGAGCTTACAATTGTTTCCCCACCAGCTCCGGAGTTTGCAGGAAATTAAGTGCGACCACGCCCACCTAAGCGTGTCCCAGTGCACTTTTCTTGTACCTGCTCTAGAAGGGTGAAAATCCCCAGGTCCGGATTTAATCTGGTGAGTGCGGGAGAAGGGGTGGGGAGGCAAAAAAAGAGAAGGGGTGGGAGGCAAAAAAAGAAAAAGAAAAAAAGAAGAGAAGGAATCAGGAGGACAGGGCTTTGACCAGCTTCGGAGGTGAGCCTGCATTTTTTCCTCTCTTTTTTCTTACCTCCCCTCACGCAGACAGGAGCACGTAAGTACGGAGGGGTGGGGACGCGAAAGAGCAACGAACCCCTAAGATCCCTGGTCCGAATTTAAGTGGCCAGCTGATCTTAGGGGTCGTGTGAAAAGGCACACTGATTCGACAGGGGTTTGACTAAATTCCTCTTGAATGCCTCCAGTGTTGGAGCACTTGCCACCTCTTGAGATAAAGGGCTCCGTTGCCGTACTGCTCTAACAGTCAGGAAGTTTTACCTGATATTCAACCAAATTCTAGCTTCTAGTAACTTGAGCCCATTATTGGGTATCCTGCACTCTGGGGTGATTGAGAACAGATCAGATCCTGCGCACACGCATTCCCCATCCCAGGTCATAGGGTGGTCACATCTTCAATCTTCACTGAGTTATTAGGAAAATAAAGTTCCCTCTAGAGGGTTTTCCTCTGATGCAGTCTGAATACCTCTCTTGGGGGTTCACCCATTGCAGTAAACCCGTCTTCTGTCAGTGGCTCCATTTGGGGAAAGCGAAACAAGGAGGCTCCCAGCCTGAAGGTGAGGCTGGTAATTCTGTTCACACCTTTCCAAATTCTTTTCCCCTGGCAAATACATTCCCTTTTACTCGGTCTTGTGACGGGATGATGAGAAACAAGATTTTAATGGGCAATGGGGGGGGTGGCAGCTATTTTTATTTTTCTCCCTCCCTGTCTCCTGATGTCAATGCAAATAAGAGGGAGAGGGAAAATAAATAAATTCAAAGCAAACGAATAAAACAGCAGCCAGAAAAGGAAGTTTTGAGGGACCCAATCCACAGCTTCTCCTTTTAAAAATAATTTAGAGCCAAATCAAAACTGCAGTTTGCTTAATTGTTGTTGTTTTTTAATCTGGAATTTGAAAACATACGACCCAAGAAAGAGTGTTTAGAAGTCACCTTGTGCCAAGCCAAGAATCTGAGTGTGTTTGTAAGTGTGGGAAAAGAAAGCAGATTTAACCTTGCCATCATTTTGAGGATGCCAACTATTCTGTCTCTGAATCTTTCGAGGATTCAAAGTAGCTTCGTGCTACTCACCCTTACTGGTCGCCGGCTTGCAAGGTTGTAAATGTCTGTTGCCACCATGATCCAGTTGTTGTTGTTTTTCCTCTCGGCCCCATTCACATGTTCTCTCTTGGTCCTGTCTTACAAGTTGTGTCTCACTTGCAAAATGTTCTCATCAGTGGAAAAGAGCTGCCACCAGATTCAACCCCCAGGGGCTCAGAAGCAGCAGCGCTGGTAGGAACAGAATTTAAAAGTGGATCCTTTTAAACTAAAGCAATGGCTCCCAACCTTGGGGTCCCCAGATCTTCTTGGACTCATCATTCTCAGATGTCTTCACCACCAGTGGTGCTGGCCAGGATTTCTGGGAGTCTCTGTCCAAGAACATCTGGAGGCCCACAGCTGGAAACCACTGTTTTAAAGGATCTGTAATCAGTTGGTTTACTACTTTTTATGCTGAGTAGCTCAGTGGCTTACCTCTCTGGCTGAGAAGCCAACGGTTGTGAGTTTGATTCCCCACTTGGCTTCATTAACAGGGGCTGAACTGGATGAACCATAAGGTCCTTTCCATCTTGGCAGTTCTAGGGTGGTGGTGGTGGTTTTTACCTCCTCTAAGTTTGTCAGATTCAGGCTGTCAGCCTCACATATAATCCTGCATCTAGGGCAGTGGTGGTGAACCTTAAGGCACGCCAGATGTTTTGGACCGCAACTCCCAGAATTCCAAGCCTAGATTGCCAATGGCAAAGGATTGTGGGAGTTGCGGTCCAAAACATCTGGAGTGCCAAAGGTTTGCCACCACTGATCTAGGATAACAAGAAGAGCCTAAAATGGTCTGGTGGAAAACATGGAGTGTGGAAATATTTCTTCCTTTCTCCATGTGGATAAGTTTTATAGGCATGCCTTGAAAATGAATTAATTTCTCTAATTGATGGATTAATTTTGCCGGTTTAAGGAAAGCGGCTGTTTGTTCTCAAGGATGGCAGAAATGCCGTTAATTGTTACATGCCTCCTTAGGGAATTCTCAGCCAGCCGCATTAAAACAGACGACATGCTTCCCTTTCTGGAAAATGCAAATGATAAAGAGGAGGAAATGCAGGAGGGGGGAGGGATGTGAAATCTGTGTTTGGAATGTGTAATGCATTCTAATTAGCTCCCTGTTAATCAGAGCAATTACTGGAGGCCATTGCAATCCCGCAGGTTGAACTCAGGCTGGTCCTTTGTGGCGCGTCTGTCAAAATAATTATCAGCCTGCACTTCACAGGACCGACACCTTCTTTCATCAGCTGAACAACAACTGGCAGGCCCAGTCTACTGGTGGTGGATTCATCCACTCCACTTTGGAAAAGATATCGATTTTGATGGCAGAGATTTCATGTTCACCGTTGTCATCACCATTTCCGCTATTTTTATTGGGTTTTCTGGAATTACTGTTGTGGTCAGTCTCAGCATCTGATTCGTGGGGATGGGTCGGTCTACTTACTCACCAAATGGGTGGGTGGGTCTCATCACTCATCCACCCACCTCATTGATCAACCCTGTTAAGACTCCTTGTCATGGATGATTGCTGAAGACGGCCCTGAGGCCGGCTTCTCCCTCAGCAGCCCCTGACGTGGTTGCCCCAGACTCATCCATGCTCCGCTTCATGTAGGCACCTCCACCATAGTCCCTACATGTTGTCTGCTAAACCTCAGAACGACATCACCAACCCCTCATTTTCCAGATGGCTCCCAAGTGAGAAGGTCTTGGAGACCTTCCCTGAAACCAGATCCAAATGCTGAATCAGCAGAACCAGTACCTCTTGAAGGAAATGGGGAGCAGATGGGGGCATTTGAGGAGGTGGCCCTTTGAGAAGAACCCACTTGGCCCGCCTCTAAAACCCAAGCTGGTTCTCTAGCCCCACATTGGTCTACCCTGGTCATCTTGATGGGTAACTGACCCTGGTGCTGAAGCCCAACAGTCCATGCTCTGCTGTCCAAGGTGCTGAAATATCTAGTGATTGGATCAGTCCTGGCCACCAGACTTTGCACCCTCTAATGGAGGCAATGATCAAAACCCTATATCCTCTTGCTTCACTACATGGGCATAGCTCAGCCTTATGCCTATAGGAGCTGCAGAAGTGACATCCAGGTGCCTCCTATGATGCTTTGGGCAGCGAGGACACTGACTGGTTGCACAATGAAACAGTGTGAGTCCCTGCCATCACGAGTAACGTCCGGGATGTATGGTGCCATAACTCACACTTGCACAAAGAGGCTTTGCCTCATGTCAAGATACATATCCGAGCATTTGTTTGACTTTCTACCTATAACCAAAGGGATCCATCCAATGCTTTCAGATGCCTTTGTGAGAAAGTACTCCTGGGTACACAGAGAGAGAGAGAGAGTTTTAAAAACACAGCAATACCTATTTATATGTATTTCCATGGTGCATTTACTAGAACTGGCCACTAGAGAGAGCCAGAGACCATGCAATGTATAGGGTTCCATACATCCAAGGTGTCCAGCATCAGCTGAAAATCTCCCATGGATACCACTAGAGATGGGCACGAAACAGAAAAATGACGTTTTGGTTTTTCGTTTGTCATTGAGAGGTCTGTTTCAGTTCGTTTCCGTTTGTCAGGAATTTTTTGAAAAATTTCGTTACCGTTTTTCGTTTGTCATTTCTACCCACTTTTTGCGCGATTTTTAAAGCATTTCCATGCGCAGTAATCCCCCAACGCCCCAGACCAGAGGGAAAACACTAAAAAAATGGATGCTGGCAGAGACACAGTATAGACTAGGTATGCAGGGGGGCTGCAAAGGCAGCAGCGGGCATTGCCCTGGGTGCAAGGCAGTTGCAGAGTGACTGCACTGCGGGGCAGGGGAGGGTACTCACCGAGAGATACGCAGCACGCACGCACACAGGGAGGCTGCAGGACTGAAGCTAGAGTCGCAGAGACAGCAATCCCACCCTAACTCCCACCAGAGACTGCAAGGAGGACGGGGGCTGCCAGACCTTTTTATGCCCTCTGTGGCTGCCAGACCTGCCCGCCCAGTCTGCAACCTGGGCATGCTATTGGTTGAACATGATCCCATCACATGGCTTGCCTCCATTTTATGGCTGGTGGCAACATCCATTTTAAAGGGAAAAGAAAAATACATCGCGATGGGAGAAGACAAAAATAAACTTTTTAAGGACCCCAACCCCCCCTGGTAGGTATTATCAGACAATATAAATAATTATCACTGCGTTTTTACGGATGTCCTGTACCATTCAGCCTTTTGGTAAAAACCTCCCACATCTTCCCCAAAAACTGAACAGAAAGGGTTTAACTTTCCAAAGAAAATGTTGGAGAATGTGACACAAGACATTTTGTGATTAAATTTTTAAGGCAGTCTCATTACCGCATTGTTTTTCACCCAAAGCATTTCATAGCTTCATGGCACTTGCTCTGGTACAGTTAATATGGCTATAAAATATTCAGAAAGGGACTCTATACCTAACGGCAATCGCAGAGATAAATGTTAGGAAAAAAAGAACAAAGCTTTCTAGAGGACACAAACACACCGCCAAACTCTCAACCATGTTGGATCAATAACTGTATTTGTTTGGTGCATATTCTAAAAGATGCAGAAAGGATGCTTCATTACACGAAAAAGAAACTATTCCTGGAGTATGAAATGGAATTTAACTCTCTTGATCTAAAGTCTCCCATGATGGTCCCTCCACCCATACAAGACAGGCCTTGATAGCATAACCTTTGGGAGATGCAGGAACACATGTGAATCAAACCAACAGGGATTCAGGGGTTCGTTCTTCTTCTTCAGGCCTGACTTTGTTGTTAAGGCTAATTCTCCACTGCCGTCAGTCAATGCTGGTGTTCATTTTCTCCGGTCAGGACTTCATCCACTTTCACATCATTTTCGGAGACAGGGACCGACTCGCACACCTGTTCCTTGAAGGCTAAGGCAATGGTGTAAGGTTTTCCTTTAGGGTGTTGCATGCACCGGATGAGGTAGGCATCATAGAACCCTTTTCCTCTTCCCAATCGGTTGCCAGTTTTGTCAAAACCAAGTCCGGGCATAAGGATGAGATCAAGTCCCTCTGTGGAGGATAAGAAGAGGTGGGGGGGGGGAATCCCACAGAATCAGTACTCTTTTAAGCCTAAGGTTTCCTTTCTATCTAAGAGAGATTAGTCTTGAGAAATGACGACGGGGAGGAGATAGGACAGCATTCTTCAAACACTTGAAAAGTAGTCATAGAGAAGAGGGACAGGATTTGTCCTTGGTCATCCCAGATTGCAGGACACGCAACCATGGGCTCAAGTTAGAGGGGACCAGATTTAGGCTGACTATCTGGAAAAACTTCCCAACTGTTAGAACAATACAACAGAACCGATTAGCTTGAGATCTGGCGAGTGCTCCAATGCAGGAGGCATTTAAGAGAAAATTAGAACACCATCTGTCAGATATAGCCGCCCAGAGCGGCCTTGTAGCTAGATGGGTGGTAAATATAGTAAATAAATAAATAAATAAATAAATAAATAAATAAATAAATAAATAAAAGTTTTTATTGGGATCCTTGGCCTTGATGGCCTTAGAGGGCCCTTCCAACTCCGTCATTCTATGATCCTAGGGTTCTATAATTCCAGGAGTCTGCAGACAATAGAATTCTGCTAGCTACAGCACACAGCCCCGCATCACCAATAAACAAAACTCTGCTTTTTAAAAGAAAGAAAGAAAGAAAGAAAGAATTTGGGGGAAGGGGGAATCTATAGCTATAAATCATGCCATTGTAACTGATTCGTCCTCAATTAAAAGGCTTCCAGTGAAATGACTTAAGATTCCTATAATCCAAGGACAGCCCTGGAGAGAAGGAACCATCCTTCATTCCCCTATTGCCCCGAATCCCACTTTGAACACTTAAAAGGTTAGAGATGCCTGGTAAACCAGCCAGCTGCAGACACAGCTATGCATCCCTTTTAGGATGTTTTTCACGTTTCTGGGTCTTCTGTGTTGTGTTTTTGTTGTGAATTTAATTCCTTCTTCCCCTGCCCCCTCTGTTTTTGTGTCTGCTGACAAGGGCATATTTCTCCCAGTTCCTTCCTTTCCCTGTTCCGTTTTCATGCCTCCAAGTAGCCTCACATCCTCCGCTCTGCTTTTGTTCATCTCTTTGGGCTGTGTGTGTGTGTGTGTGTGTGTGTGTGTGTGTGTGTGTGTGTGTGTGTGTGTGTGTGTGTGTGTGTGTGTGTGTGTGTGTGTGTGTGTGTGTGTGTGTGAGCTCGAAGAAGCCGGGAGCAAAACAGCCACTGTGCGCCTCCCCCCCACACACACACACATACACACACACTTCCTCCACATTCTCACAGGTCTAATTATTTTTACAGTTGATCTATGGTGCAATCAATAAGATGAAAAACCCAGTTTGTGCATTTAATAATAATCAAGATTTCTCCTTCTTTTGCAAGGGAGAAATACCAGCACTGGCATGCAACCACAGTGCAACCACTGTAGCATGTTAACGACCAGTTGGTCGGCGAGGACTGCAGCCAGGAGGAGCAAAGGAAAACACAATTAATTACTGGCCAGCCCTCCTCTTGGGGGGTTTCTAGGTTCCAGCCCCTTCCCTTGATGGGGTGCTGGTTACGCAGCAAAGGGGAAGCCTGCCATAAGGGCCAATAAAGTCCACTCATCCCAAGTGCAACAGAGAGCATCAACAAGGCAAGGATTCATCAGAACTGGAAGGTGGTGCTCACCCTGATTTATGATAAGGCCAAATATGAGCCAGGTTGAGCCTACAAGAAGTCACCAGCATGAGTTGTGACAGGAATGTAACAGGGCTTTTGGAGGATGGGACATTCTGGAGATCATGCATTCATAGGGCTGCCGTAAGTCGTAAGAGAATTGAGAGCACATCTCACTTGATTTCGGAAAGCTAAGCAGGTTCAGCCCTGGCTAGTACTTGGATGGGAGACCACCAGGGAATGCCAGCTGCTGTAGGCGCCTGGAGTAGGAACTGGCAAACCACTCCAGTATTCCTGCCAAGAAAACTCCATGGACATGGAATCACGGAGAGTCAGCCACGACTGTAACGACTCAAAACATATACGCAGGGCGTGCGCGCGCACACACACACACACACCAAGTGTATGGTTATAATCTGAAATGACACAGGAGGAACACAGCAGGGAGAAAGTAAGGCGCCAGTTTCGAACCAGAGAATCACCGAATTGTGAAGCCGGAAGGGGCCTACCGGGGCATCATGTCAAGGGACTGGGGTGATCTTGTGGTCATCTAGTCCAGCCCCTTCCAATTCAGGCACCTGTAGCTAATTCATCCCCCGCCCCCCAGATGGTTCTCGAACGTCGGCTTAACTAGCAGTGATTAGAAACCATCAAGTTGCCTCCAATGTATGGCAACTCTAATAGAGATAGAGTTCGGGAGTTCGATTCCCGTCTCTGGATTCTTCCAAGAGTATTGTAAAACCTGCTCGTTCCCACCTCGGTTCTCCCCTTTTAGCACTGGGTGAATGGATGCCTGTCCCCTTCTTGGAGACGTTTTTGAGGAAGGGGTGGTGGTGGTTCTGGAGGAGGAAGCAGCAGCATATTTTCCCCAACAATCCTTTTTTTTAAAAAAGGCAGGGAGATCTGAGAGACGGTGGAGGTGTTTGTTGGCCCTCCTGCTTTTAAAGGTCGATCCGTGCCTCTGCGGAGTGGAATCAAGGCAACCGGCTGCCGTCCTGAAGGCCTGCCAAGTTTGGAGACAAACCGACATGCCCATCTGCTATTTCTGGAACAACATGGCGCAGGAACTGCCAAGGGGACATTTGATAGAAATGAGACCAGGGGGATGTGCATCCTTTTGGAATGGGCCTCATCATTTCAATTGTAAAGGGTTGTTTTTGCAAAGGAGGAGAGAGGCTTAAGGGAGGAGGCAGCGTAAACATTCGGCTGCACACAAAGGACAGGGAAAAGATCACAAGAAAGAGATGTTGGAAGCCCCAGAAACTGGCAGAGAGGTGAACCTCAGCCTCCCATACTCCAGTCCATTGCACTCACCACTAGACCACACTGTCTTGATTACCAGGCTGCTCTTGGCCATGAATCTTCCAAATAGCACATCCCATCATTTGGGAGGCTTAGGGACACAACAGTTTCTGTCACTCAGCCCAACCTGAAAGCTTTCTTTTCAAGACGGCCAGCTTGAAGTACTGTATATGGGTTCCTCTCAATTATTTCAGCCTTCTGGCCAACAGCTACAAGTTATTTGCCTTTTGGTCTCAATGCGCTCTGGTGGGCCTGTTGTGTATTACCCAAGCTCCCAAGGAAGCTTTTCTGTTAAGAAGGAAAAATGAGAAAAGAAAACAAGGGAAAAACTCCTTGGGTGAAACATCTGTGAATCCCTTTCGTGACAACGGTGCAAAGTTCTGATCACCTCTTCTGAAAAATCTCCATCTTGCAGCTGCTACAACGCATCAAGGAGACAGAGCAGAGCTTTTGAGTAAATTAGACCCCTGATTTGTCTTGGTCTAGTCTTGGCCTACCTGCGGGCTCCCAGGACCATGGGAGGTCTCCCGTCCAAGAACTAACCAGCCTCAGCCCTGCTTAGCTTCCAAAATCAGACAAATCTGGGCATGCTGACATAAGGGACAGTGGCACGTACCACCAGGCAATGCACTCGGCAGCCAGGATCCTATTGCTAGCCCCAACTAGAGTGGACTTATAGATTCAGGTGAGGTCTACCTAGGTGTTGAATCAATGGCTCAACTCGAGTTGAGACTACCAGTTGGATATTATGATTTGACACATGGTATGGTGTGTGGGGGGTGGGGTGGGGGTGGGTGGGTGTTTTGAGATGTAAACAGTTTTAATTAATTGCTTTAAAAGTCCTAGATATTTACTTGTTCTCCGTGCTTCTTGCTATGCATTGTCAACTGATCGCTTACTTATGAATAAGCAAACTACAAAAGAGCTTGGCTTCCAACAGCCTTGCTCAGCGTTGCACATGCAAGCCTGCATCACCCTTCATGGTGGGTTTTAGTTGGTCTGTTTTTGCATCACTTGTGAGCCGCCTTGGGTTTTTTAATTGGGAAAAGTTCTGATGAAAAGAACTCCTGAGTTGTCTCTTAGCCTACCATCCACCTCATTCTATGAAGCACCTACATGTTCTACCTTCACCATCCACTTCTCGTCAGCATCTTATCACGTCCCACCCACCCAGTGATGGCTTCTCTTAAACACTTATAAGCAACTGTCTTAATAAAAATGACAGCGTGTTGCCTACCCCAGCTGCCTTCTGATCTCCTGGGCAATGTTTGATTTCTCCTGTACGTGAGTGCCATGACTGAGCAAGAATTTAATTACACCAAGCACCGGGAGGAATGTCGCTCCATCTCTCAGCAAAATCTCCAGTATGCTGACATCTGCTGGTCTGATAAAGAGTTTTCCAAAGGCTTTGCCCCCTGGCTCACAAAAGGCCTGTCTCTTACCCCAGTGATTTTTGAGACAGCGATTTTACACAGACTGAACTCCGAAGGTCTGCTAGGGACTGCTCGTGTTACACTGACTCAGCATACCCCAATGCCCAACAATTATCCCTCTGTGGCATGTCTGCAATGGACATTGGCACTTCTAGATCCAAAACCATCGTAGAAACACTCACCTGATCATAGGCTAGCAGGACAAACACAAAGCAAATTTTTACTGGACCGGTTTAGGTGTAATGCTCAACTATGCCCCCCCCCAATTAGGAGCATAACAAGCTATCATCTTAATCCTAATCTTCTCCTCTCCTCGATTCCAGTGAAATGCCACAACGAAAAGGAGATGTTGCAGGTTATCAACTAACCACAGCCACTCCTCACATCTTACCAGTGCCAATCGTGGTTAGCTGCAGCTACAATTAGCACACAAAGCAGGGTGGACAAACTACATCGGCTTGAGCTAACCACATTTTAACCTAATACCCCCATTTCCGAACGTGTGAGTGGATAATTTTTTCCCTTTTGGTTTGGCTACACTTGCACCCACATTTGAGAACTTATTCGTTTCTGGAAAGGAAGCAACTTGAGTTCTAGAGAATTTGAATGCGGAATGCTTTTAAGAGTCATGTCTGCATGACAAGAGACAAAATAAAATATTTATTTTACCCAGCATGTTGTTAGTCTGTGGAAATCCCTGCCACAGGATGTGGTGATGGCATCTGGCCTGGATCAAAAGGGGATTGGACAGATTCCTGTAGGAAAAGTCCATCGCAGGTTACAAACCATGAAGGGGATGTGTGTCATCTCCAGGCTTAAAATTGGAGTCTTGCAAGGGCCAGATGCAGGGGAGTGGTATCAGGAGACAGATATCTAGTCTCATGCGCTCCCAGACGCATCTGGTGGGGCCACTGGGAGATCCAGGAAGCTGGACTAGATGGACCTTTGGCCTGATCCAGCATGGCGTTTGTTATGCTCTTATGCTCTTATGTTCTTATAACCCATTACTAGAAATATGTCTGTGAAGATTCTCAGTCATCCAGGTGAGTTTACCTGGAAGGTGCGTCATGGCAACGGGACTTCCTTTTTCTTGAGAGATAGGAACGTTTCGCTGCTCATCTGATGAAGCCATTTGGATGAGCAACGAAACATTTCTATCTCTCAAGAAAAAAGATGTCCAGTTGCCACGTCTCAACTTCCATTCCCCTTACTAGAACACTGCATGATAGAGCAACATTGAATTCATCACCTAGACATTTTCATTCTCTGCTTATCCGGGATGGAATTCTCGATGCCTCCCTCTTCAAACACTCCAAAATCCAGCTAGAAAATCTTGGGCAGTAGGTTTTTATTGACTAGGGAAGTCCAGATGGGTCTTATGACATTGTGTTGAGTCGGACTTAATGCCATATAAAGCATGCAAGAGAAGGGGCCCACCTATCTGGGAATGCACCCTACTGAAGTCAATTGGGCTTACTCTTGAGTAACATGCCTGCCTTGCCTGGATGGCACTGGGTCCTTTCTACCAAAGAAATCACATCTTTTCTCTGGCACATTCCCCTCCCTCATAATCCTAATGCTTCTACAGACCTGGATATTTTCTTGCTCTGCATACAAAAAATTTGTGCTTGTTGCTTTTGAGTGGCACCCTCCATTCTGAATCAGTTCATTAAATAAATAAATAAATAATGGATAACGCAAAGAACTAGGCCTTGATTTTCAATTTTGTCCCATGCCACGGTCTCTTTACGACCAGCATGAATTCTTTTCTTTTTCTCTCCCCCTCCCTACAATAAAATTAATCTTTTTATTTTGTTATATATTGAACCGAAAAGTTTTAATCAAGCTCCGCTGAAGGGAAGAAAATCCAATTGACCTGGTAATCATTTCTCTACCTCATTTGGAACATTTTTGGTTTCTCCTCTTATGCAATTCTGTTTAACACCTTGCCATTCTCAGCATATGCGCCGCATTTATCTGCCACTTGGTACGTGTCTTATTTAAGCTCTCCAACAGTCCTGCCGCAACATTATTTAGCACACGGGGGAATTTTCCAGGGCTCCTAATGATACTTGCACTTCCATGGAACAGCAGTCTGAGAATGATTAACTTATTTCGCTCATTGCGCATTCAATTATATGTCATGATTCTTCTCCCGCCCTCCCGATCTGAATTATCTCTTGGCCTCGCTTCTCATTTTATTTAGCACTTTTAGGTACGCCCCCTGATTTCCAAGATCTGGGGTCAATACAGAGGGGAATATTCCAGAATCTGGTTCAAATTATTATCAAGCAACCTGGAGATAATCACAGTCTCTCAGTCTAACCTACATCATAGGGCTGATATAAAGCAGGGGTGGGTGAAATGTAGAGCTTCACTCACGTTTCATTTTGTACGTATTTTTTTAAAAAATCATAAGAAATGAAACAAAACAAAATAGGGGGTACAAAAGGAAACAAAATGAAAGATTATTTTTCCATTTCGTGCCTATCCTTACTAGCTACCTTAAACATTGAATCTCACAGTATGAACCGACTCGGTTGTTAAAGTCATCAGGAGAGGCCCTTCTCTCCATCCGCCACTCTCACAGGTATGTCTCGTGGGAACACATGAAAGGGCCTTCTCGACTGCTCTACCCAGACTCTGGAACTCCCTCCCACTAGAAGCCAGGACTGCCTCAACTCTATCCCTCTGGAAACAGGCAAAGACCTTTCTCTCCAGGCAAGCTTTCCCTGAATGATGGATCACCGATGATGTGACTTTTATATGAATCTATCATACATGAACACATAGGCTGTGTGTTTATAGACCTTGTGATTGCATTGACACTATGTTTTCAATGTTAGTTTCCCTCACTCATAAGATTCCATGGAATTTTACTCTCTTTACTCTGCTCGCGTTCTCTGGTAGCTTAAATGTAACATTGTCTTTTGATACTGTAGGATGTCCCTCAGTTCCCTGTTCTCCATACGTGAATGTGTCTTAATTGTACTGGGCTGTATATTATCCCTCATCACTCTAAGCTGCCTTGGGTCCTTTTCCAAGGAGAAAGGCGGGGTAAACATACCCTAAAATAAATAAATACATAAATCCCTGCCACAGGCTGCCTGCTCACCTGCCACGGACAGGGCCTCTTCCCGTGTGTCCTTCTCGGTTGGCTGCTGGATGTTCCAGGAGGTCACGGGGAGGGAGGCGATTTCCTCGTAGGAGGCCAGCTTCACCATGTCCATGTGGTTGCTCTCGGGCTTGTACCGTGGAACAAAGCACTCCTTGCCTTGCCGGAAAATGTCCTTAATGATTTCCACCGTCTGAACTTCATCCGGCATGCTCAGGAAGACGGCGACACGCCGAGATGCTTGGTACTGAGCATGCTGCGTCACCTGTGTGGGGAGGAGGTTTGCATACAGCAGTGGTTCTCAACCTGTGGGTCTCCAGATGTTCCTGGACTGCAACTCCCAGAAGCCTCTACCATTCACTGTGCTGGAAGGGGTTTCTGGGAGTTGCAGTCCGGGAACATCTGGGGACCCACAGGTTGAGAACCACTGACATACAGTGTCTGGGGAAATGGGGAGGAACAGCTCGTTTATTTAATGCCCCTCTTTCCCCAAAAAATGTAGGGTTCCATCGCACGATCTGTATCCACGACTGTAACTAAGGATCAAATCACTAAAATCCCATCTTTAGGACAGGCCACCCATTGCTCTCCCAAAGACACTCAGATGCTATAAGCATTTAAAGAAAGTTCTCTTCTAATGCCGTGCTCTCTTTAATGGAGAGTCTCACTCACACAAACCTGCCCAAAACCTTTTTTAAAAAAATATTTGGCTGGATGCTAATTTCCTTTTTTGCTCCCTTTTTTAAAACAGGAATTTGTCAATTGTTGTAGTATTTGAACTACACATAATTTATAACTTGAGGAAGAAAATGTGGAAGGAACTAAAATGGATGGATGCAGGAATACTGGGGTGGGGGAGGTATAATTGCCTGAGTTTGGCTACTGATCTGAAAGATATGGCAAGTTCCAATTTGCCGGGTCCTTTCTCTTCAGGCCAGCTTTCCTTCAGCGGTTGGTGGTTTGAGCAGGGTTTTAAAGGGACTGCGGTGCTCTGTTGTGTTAAATGTGCTTCAACATTGATCTTAGTTACCATTTTAGTGTATTCCACGCAAAAATCAAAACAAAATAAAAGACAGAAATATGCGGCACCTTAAAGACTAACTTTTAGGTTTAAATGTAAGCTTTCATGGACACGTCCACTTCTTCAGAAATATAGCAGCAGACCTACTTAAATATAAAACTTGTTTAATTGTTTAATTGTTTAAAAATATTATATGTAACCTATTTTTAGCTTTAAAGGCTGTTTTAGATTATGTAAGCCAGCTTGGGTCCTGTTTTGGAGAAAGGAAATCTGGAAATATTTTAAATCAAATAAATAAATATGACTTCCAGGGGGGTCAAATTATTTCTGTTCTGGGCCTCTGGAGCTGTTCCATGCTAGCCAACCACGCTGAGCCCTTTGATTCACCGCCAAACCGTCCCTCCCAATTCAACAGGAACACGTATGTGTGTCTGTTGTGTCATTACAGTTGTGACCGACTCTTCATGACCCCATGTCCATGGAGTTTTCTTGGCAGGAATCCTGGAGTGGCTTGCCAGTTCCTACTCCAGGCGCCTACAGCACCTGGTATTCCCTGGTGGTCTCCCATCCAGGAACTAACCAAGGCCGACCCTGCTTAGCTTCCAAAATCAAGCGAGATCAGATGTGTTAGGGCATCTAGGCAGCTAACGGGAACACTTAGCCACCCTCAATTTAAATCTTTGCATGCAGTCCATTATATATGTGTTAAGATGGCATGGATTTTGACTCTCCCCCCACGTGCCTTTTCTCTGCTCCAGATAACAGTGGTTTTCTTTAAAGAGGACAAACAGCACACCAGTGGAAACTTCCACGGTCTGCAGTGTGGGGGAAGGAGACTAAGAAACAGCACCCAAGTCTGCAGAAAAAGAAAAGAAATGGGCTTGTGTTTTGAGATAAGCAGGTAGCGGCAACTGTGGAATCAGAGCATGGCAGACAGCAGGACTCCAATCACCACTGCAAGTGTGAAGCAAGAAAAATGACACGACGACTCATTAAACCCAACCCGGTGGAACTACTCCCATTTCACGTTAAGCTCTTTGGGAAATGGGGATTTAGACAAAGGCATTCAGAGGAACTGTTTTCCCACTCCAATTCTCTTCTGGCTTCCAAGCATTCCCACCCGCCAGACGATGGACGTCAGTCTCTAAAGAAGGTTGACCTGAGGTGGTCTCCATTCTCCCGGTGTTGGATGGAGATCATGCTTGGGACCCATTAGATAGTGTTCTGTCAGAGAAAATGGGGTGCCATCCCCACAGCCAACAGTCCGGCTAAATTTCGTCCTCTCTCCGTTGCCTTGCATTGGCCCCACATGGACCTCTGAGATGAAGGAAACCACCCAACAAATGATGACTATGAGGGCCATATCTACATGACACTCTCACAAATTGCACTCCATCTGTGGGTCTGTCCCACTGTGGTTTTCATATTCTGGCATCTGCAGTCCCAAAAGTAACCTTTTTCAAGGGGGGTGGGTCATTCACAGGACCACCGTGTGGTAGGGTTCACTTGCGGCCAAACCTTCCCATCCATGAGAACTTTGGAAATGAGGATCTGATTCCCAAAGTGCTGGTTCCCAGCCTTGGGTCCCCAGATGTTCTTGGACTCAAACTCCCAGAGGCCTTCACTGCTAGCTGTGCTGGCCAGGATTTCTGGGAGTTGCAGTCCAAGAACATCTGGGGACCTAAGTTTGGGAGCCAGAGCTCTAAATGGACCAATGAAGCCAAGTGGGACCCGTGGGCAGAACCTCAAGGCCAAAGCACAGCAATGCCATCGACAACATGGCACAACAATGGCATCTTAACACAGCTCCCGCTGCCTTAAGAAAGCACAGAACATTATAGGAGACATTTCTCATCCTGGACACTCTCTGTTTGTACTGTTGCCATCAGGCAGACGGATCAGATCTATTAAAACAAGGACAAACAGACTCAGAAACAGTTTTTATCCAATAGCAGTAACCATGCTAAATTCTGTTACAAATTAAGTTGATGGGTAGTGTTGAATGTGTAACATGTATATTGTATGGGGGATTGTACAGTCGTTGGGTGAGAGAGTTGGGTTGTGTGTGTGTATGGTTGTTGTTTTTTAATTGTAGCTTTTTGTATTGGGTATGAACACTGTTAGGAGAGAGAGTGTAGGGTCGTATGGGAGTATGTCGAGTTTTATATTAGTTTATATTAGTTATATTAGGTACAATGGCCACCTGTCAGAAATACTGTGATGGGGGTTCCTGCATGGCAGGGGGTTGGACTGGATGGCCCTTAAGGTCTCTTCCAACTCTATGATTCTTTGATTCTATGATGTTGGGTGAGAGAATGTAGGAGTATGTATATGGATGCTTGTTTCTTAAATGGTAGTTTTATGACTTGGAATTTTTATATTTGGGGTGAGTGATGCGCAGACTGGATGGCACTTTTTAAATTTTGTTGTATTTGTACAATGACAATAAAGTGTTATTCTATTCTATTCTAACATGGAAACAAGGAGAGGGGTTAAACAGATTTTGAAGCTTGGAGGAGAAACCTAATCAAATTGTGATGGACTCGCCTTGAGTCTTTTTTTGGGAGAGAACGCAGGTGTCCTTGGAGAAGATGAAAATAATTTAAATAAATAAAATAAATAAATGTGATAAGTCAGCAGCTTATAAGGAATGCCCAGGTAGGTAAACTCCCCTTTTGTCCCCTTCTGCTTGAACGCGAAACTTTGGCTAACGTGAAACTAATTAACAAGACTTCTCAAAATGGAAACAGAGAACCATGACTCTCGGTCTAACCGCAAAGCTGAACAGAAACTGCTTGGGGGAGACAGAATTTTAAGAGGGGAATCTGGGTCACAAGATCCACCCCTCAGAGGAGGTCATCTTCCCATCACTCCTTTATTTGGGACAAGCTCTGCTCTATTCACACCGGAAAGGATCACCATAAAAGTGGTGAATTTGGATAGGAAGCAACATGTTCCCTCTGATACTAATTAGTCAACCCAGGGAGACTAATTGTGTTAAAGTTTAGAGAGCATCCTGGACTTATTCAGGAGAGGGAGAAGGAGGTTTTTGGGTCCGGATAAGCTCTTCATACCATGGCACACACCCTTACTCCATAGATTTACCAAGACACCCTAAGACACCTTGCACAACCCCTGCTGATATGGTGAAGGACAGCTTCCTTCATCCCCAAGTTCCAGTAGGCCTGCTGGCTGTGGAGGACCGATGGTGGAGTCCTCCATGCCTGAGGGTTGTCATGTCCAGGGAGTTGGCAATCATGTTTTTGAGAAAGTACTCATGCCCCCCTGCTTTGAGTGAGGACTCATCCTACTGGCTCCTATTAAAGAAATGGCCCCATAAACCAGCTTTTCCCAGCCTTGGGTCTTCCATGTTCTTGGATTTTTTTGTTGTTGTTCAGTCATTCAGTCGTGTCTGACTCTTCATGACCCCATGGACCAGAGCTCGCCAGGCCTTCCTGTCTTCCACTGCCTCCCGGAGTTTGGTCAAATCCATATTGGTTGCATTGATGACACCATCCAACCATCTCATTCTCTGCCACCCTCTTTTCCTTTTGCCTTCAATCTTTCCCAACATCAGGGACTTTTCCAAGGAGTCCTCTCTCCTCATGAGGTGGCCAAAGTACTGGAGCCTCAGCTTCAACATCTGTCCTTCCGGTGAACATTCGGGGTTGATTTCTTTCAGGATGGAGAGGTTTGATCTCCTTGCAGTCCAGGGGACTCTCAAGACTCTCCTCCGGCACCACAGCTCAAAAGCATTGATTCTGCAGCGATCAGCCTTCTTTATAGTCCAGCTCTCACTTCCATACATCACTACTGGGAAAACCATAGCTTTGACTACAACTCCCAGAAATCTTGGCCAGCAGTGCTCATGGTGAAGGCTTCTGGGAGTTTTAGTCCAGAGGACTCAAGGTTGGAACCACGAACACAGACCATGAACTCAGATTAGCTTATCAGATTCATATTGCTGGGGATTCATATCCACCTTTTCCATGTCCCTGGCAATTCTAAGTTATTTTCCCTCACTTGGGGAATGATGCTTCCCTGCTTCCTTTCTTGCATCCCTCTTGCTTCTAGGTATGCCAGCCCCATCTGTTTCTTGGTCCCAAACCAGTCAGGTTCCCAGGCAGCCTGGACAGGTTGAACTTCTGATAGTTGTTGGGAGTTTTTCAGGCTATTTGGGCGTGTTCTGGAAGTTTTTCTTCCTGACGTTTTGCCAGACTCTGTGGAACTGAGCTTCTTGCCCTCTGAAGATGCCAGCCACAGGGTCTGGTGAAATGCCAGGAAGAAAAACTTCCAGAATGCAGCCAAAGAGCCCAAAAAACTCACAACTAGAGATGGGCACGAAACGAACAATTTTTCGTTTCCGTTTCCGTTTTGTTATGCAATGAAACGACAAACAAATTTTGTCTCTAAAATGAAACAAAGCGAACAGAAACACCAGAAATTTTGTCGTGCGTTTCGTTTTTGTTACGGCAATACAGTGAACTGCTTTAAATGCTTTAAAAATCACAAAAAATGAAATAAATGGTAACAAAACAGTAACAAAACGAACAAAAATGAAAATGATTTTTTTGCAAAAATTCACGAAAAACGGAAATGAACCGAAACAGACCCTCCAAACGACAAACGACACACTATTTTTTTGATTCGTGCCCATCTCTACTCACAACATCTATCAGATACCAGCCATGAAAGCCTTTGAGAATACAGATTGAACTCTCCTGATGGGAAATGTGATGCCACCCACAGGAATGCCTTTGGTGACATACAGGAAGTTGGACTAGATGGGCCTTTGGCCTGATCCAGCATGGCTCTTCTTATGTTCTTCTTATGAAGGGGAATTGGGGTGGGGGTTAGAGAGAAGGCAGAGGTGGGGCAAAGAGGGGGTGACGGATGGTGTGAAAAATCAAATCATAAATATCCAGATTATATTCCAGGAATATACTGAACCAGAGGATCCTAGGTCCAATCAAGCCTGAACTCTCTTCTCTCTGGGGACAAAAATAACAAAACTGAGGCTGTCCCTTCCTCAGGCACACCAGGAGAGGACTGGATTCCCTGGAAAAGGCCCTAATGCCGGGAAAGCAGGAATGCAACAGGGAAAGAGGTGGGCCAAATGCGAGAGGGATAGAATCCCTAAACCAGTGTTGGCGAATCTGCGGCACAAATTACTGGGTTTTTGAGTCGCAGTTTGGGCACTCGGTCTCTAAAAGGTTCGCCATCGCGGTTCTATAAGAAACCGCGACTTTTCGGTGTGCAAGAGTGGAGAGCAGGGCATTTCGGAGGTCACCCATTCTTCGCCATAAGAAGCGCATCAAAGCCGACGCCGAAACCGATCGGCCGCTCCCGATCCGCCCTCGTGCGTCTTGGTCCGTTTCTCTCTTTCGTTTTCCTTTTAATTTTGCCAACGAAACCCATGTGCCTGCACGACCCTTTGCGGGGCCGTGGCTGCTTCACCCTTGAGCTTGGCCGTGCCTTCAGGGGCGCGGGTGTCTCCGCAGGCACCCTGCCCTCTCCCGCGAATGCAATCGGACACCTCGAGGCACCAGATCGGACGGCAAACCCCGGGACTCCGCCGGATGAAGCCCTCGAGTGGACTCAAGTGCACACTCCGTTTAGACCCAATGGGAAAGGAAGCCGTTCCTAAAAGGTGGCCAGAAAGCATTCATCTGTAAGCCCTGAATGCGAATGGGCGGTTCGAATCCCCTTCCCGCGCCAAGTTCTGGGCACCCCTTTCCCCCTCCCCATTGCACGCACACCCTCTCCGCGTCACTTCCTCTTTTGCTAATTACTCCCCTCTTCAGTACCTTCTCTGACGTCATTTAGGGTCCACGCCTTCAACTTGGTGGGGGGAAGAGCCAGGGGTTTCTTTGGGGGAGGGGGAGGGGAATCCCCATTCAAGGCGGAGAGGCTGACTTTCCCCGGGCGCGCTTTTACGCACGAAGCGAGCTCCTCCGCGGCGCCTTGGAGAGTCCCAGCGCGTGGGTTTGCCCTCCTCCTTATTTTAGGGGATCTGGGGTTTTTTTTTGGGGGAGAGGGCGAGCCACTAAGACTCCCTCCTTTTTAGATTCTCCTTTTTGGAGCGGAGGTGGGGGATTCTGGTGGAGGGGGGTGACCGGCGGCGGGGATTCTGGTGGAGGTGCGCTGGAAGGCGTGCGCCTCGGGGAACCACCTTTCCTGCAGCCCCTCCCGGTCCCTGCGGGCGCGGTCGGCGGCACCCACCTGCCACGCCAGCCGCCCCGATTGCCGTCGCTTCTCGCCTTCGCTCAGGGCTCGCAGGCGGCGCTTGAGCTCGGCACGCAGGGCTCGCTTGGCCGCCTGCAGGGCCGCCATGACGCCCGGAGGGGAGGTGGCGTCGGCCTGGGACGCGCCTTCTGCCCGCCTCTCCATGCGCCCGATCCCGCCGAGGAGCGCCGCCCTTGCGCCCGGTCAGGGAGGAAAAGTCGGGCCCGAGTTTGGACTTTGCCCTAGCCGGCCTGCCGCCGCCCGACCATCCCCCTCCCTGGGCTTGGAGAGGCGCCAAAGCAAAGAGCTTCCCCCTCCCTTTTTTCCCCCTTCTGGAAATCCCGGGACACTTTCTCTGAATATTTTTATTTTAACGTCGATTTATCCAACCCTCTTCCCCGCAGACGGGACGCTGTCGCCGCCTTTGGGTCCCTTAAAGGAGAAAGGCGGAGTAAAAATAGTGTAGATAAGTAAAAACACTGCCGCCGAAGGCACGCGTACATGCTGAGTTCACACGGAACGTGCGTGCCCGGGGCTTGACGTGACTGCCAAGCGTGAAGAAATGCACGCTGGTGGGTTTCTCATCGTCAGCATCAGCATCATCCTTAATCTGCTGCTTATTTCTCGCCCTTGCTTAGCCCTGCCTGCGCTATGCTTGCGCCTTGTCGCTTGAAGAACCAGCATATGTGTCCATAGTATCGTGTGGATCAGCCCTCCTGCCCTGCTGCCCAAAGGCCAGAACATGGGGCCTTCCCTGGGATTTCGCCCCTGCCATCGGGCTCCTGCCCGCCCTTGTCAGGAGGCTATTTCCTGTTGTCTTGCTGCATTTCCAAAACTGATCTCATGGTCCTCTGGCTTGCTTCATAATTAGCCTGTCCAAACTTCAGCCCTCCTGATGTTTTGGACCACAACTCCCAGAATTCCAAGCCTGTATTTCCAATGGCAAAGGACTGTAGGATTTGTGGTCCAAAACATCCGGAGAGCCAAAGTTTGGACATGCCTATCGGCATGGAGCTTTGAACTCATTACACGTGAATACTTGCTTGCCTGTATATGTTTGTGTTTGTGTATCCCTAGTTTTGCCTTTCTTTGCACCCCCTGACCCATGGACCCAAAAGGAGACCACTGGTTGCTACAAGGGGCAGGATGGTGGTGGACAGTGCCAGGCCTTCCGCCAACAAGTCTCCCAAATAACTCCTTTTGACACAAGTGGAGCGAGAGGATCACAGACTAGTTTGTTCCCAATTCTTTTTTTAAAAAGACATGTAATTCATTGGAAATCCGATAGAAACTTGTTTCACATGTCATGGTGCCAGCCATGTTTTACGGCTAAGACAGACGGAATGTTCTCGAACCCAAGACAAGATATGTACAAATAAATATCATATAAATAAGATCTGAAATGTTACAAAAGTAGGTTCAGTCTTTGACTCAGTGAGGCAGCCCCTGTTTTCCTGGGAGCCATGGTGAGGTGAGATCTCGTGGAACCATTCCGAGTTCGAGGAAGCACGGATCAAATTTCGTCAGTAATATTGACTGAAGAAGGAGAAAACGGAGGCAATGGTTGCCTTCATGTTGTGCACAGACAACCAGGGTTTGTTCTCCTCAAACCTGGCGACAAAGCCATCCTCCTGGAAAGAGAAAGGAAGAAAAAAGAGAGAAGGTTCTCCTTAAGGTTTGTTTTATAGTGTCACTGCTATTGTTGGCTCAGCGCCAGCCCTTAGCAAAGGTGAAATAGCTGCCTGTTATTGCTCCTGTGACTCTGTTTTCATTGCCCTTGATAGGAATGGGTGGTTCTTAGAAAACTGCCATGCAAGGAATTAGTTCATTCAGTTTATTAGAACATAAGAACATAAGAACATAAGAAGAGCCATGCTGGATCAGGCCAAAAGCCCATCTAGTCCAGCTTCCTGTATCTCACAGCGGCCCCACCAGATGCATTTGGGAGCGCATGAGACTAGATATCTGTCTCCTGATACCTCCCTGCATCTGGCCCTTGAAGTACCCTGGTTTAAAGCCTAGAGATTACACATCTCCATCATGGTTTGTAACCCGTGATGGACTTTTCCTCTAGGAATCTGTCCAATCCCCTTTTGAAGGCATCCAGGCCAGATGCCATCACCACATCCTGTGGCAGGGAGTTCCATAGACTTACAACGCGCTGGGTGAAAAAATATTTTCTTTTGTCAGTTCTTACTCTCCCAGCCCTCAAATATGTCCCCTAGTTCTGGTATTTTGAGAGAGGGAGAAGAGCTTCCCTCTATCCACTTTACTCATACCCTGCATTATTTTGTATGTCTCAATCATATCTATAACACAGAGTTATAGGTAATAGACAAGAATATCAGCAGATATCACACATAAGACAAGTATCACACACACAAAGATGTTAGTGGGAGTTCCATCACAGCATAAGTTGGCCCATGGCACGGACTGAAGCCTTGCTGTTCTGGGCTCCCCTTAAAGTAGTTTCTTACACCTTTTATACCTTTTTTGCAACCACAGCTTACGCATGTTATACATAATGTTTTCTTAGATCATACGCGGTTAGCTATCATGATTCTTAGAATGGCCTTTCTTCATTTCCTAGTCCGAGGCTGTTTTCCCATTGCTGGCTAACTGCCATATGTTACTCTCAGCAAAATGGCGCTTTTGGTGCCATAAGATAGTGCCTACATAGGCCATGTGGCCTTGTGTTGTCTTCTCGCTTCCTTAATTTGGCTCCATTCTAGCTAACCACAAATATTTGCTGAGACTGGTGCTCACGTTCTGTAAGATATTGTGCGAAGTCCCAGCTGTTATGCCAAGCTGTGCTGGGTCAATTTGACCTTATACCCTGTCAACATATTTGGATCTGCTTATAATATATTTTGATTTTGAGACACGTTCATCCGTCCCTATCACCCTGAATCAGACATCTTCAAAACGAACTTTGAAATTGTTCTAAATCTGTGTCTCAAGAATGTTCCAAGTGTACATCCTTCCCGCATCCCTGGTGGGCGGTAAAATAATTAAAAAAGGTTTTGTACTAAGAAATAAACAAAGCTTGCATTTTGTAACTGGCAACTGGGAGTGGCACAGTTAGGTTTCAACGTTTGATGTCTCAGCCATGCAGCACGGAAATATTTGAATGCCTGGAGGGAAAGCGCTGCGCGTCAAAGAGAAACTGTCTGCTTAAGGCTTTATCTGTTTTGTGTCCCTGAAATACCTTTTCCAACTGCCAGAAGTAACACTCGGCTCAGAATATATTGACAACTTGAACAGCTCTTTGGGGTGTTCTTGGTAGAGAGTATTCAAAAGTGGTGTATTATCTTAGGACTACTGTGCAGCTTGCCCAAGGCTACACAGGCTGGCTTTTCTCCTTGGAGACCCAGTGGGGAATCAAACTCCCAACCTCTAGATTCACAGTCAGGGACTTCAACCACTGAGCAATCCAAACAAAACAAAAAAAAAAAAAACCTAATTTCACTAGGAGAGAGAGAAAAGACTGATAGGAAGAAAATGGCCATAAACATCAGTGACCCTTTGGTGCAGACTGTTTCTTTAGAAATGCAATGGAAACACCAAGGGGAAATGCAAATGCCTGGGGGAGGCAGAATAACTAGAATTTTCTGGATGGATCTTCCCCTAAATGGAATGTCCACAAAAGGAAACATTCCATTCAGAAGCAAGATGAATTGGTGGCAAAGAGAGATGAATCCAAAAGGTTTGCTTATTTGTACTTTGACTTTTTTTTTCTTTTAAAATAAATAAATAAAATACTTTCCACTCGGGAGGAGATGGTGTGTTTTTGTGAGTCAACAGCCAAAGCACACAGAATGAGACACTCCAACACTGGCTGGCTGAATTTGATGGGTACAAGTATTTCAAATAGGGGGACCATCCCGTTATACCTGCCAGCTTGGCTGCTGTTAAAAATGAGGAGCTCAGCAAGAAAAAAAAGGGGGTACCCATAATCCAGTACACAGCTCAGCACTCCAAGCCCTCTGTCAGAATGAGTGAATGGGCTTGTTTGAGCTTCTCTTGGTATTGTCCCCCGCCCCCTCTTTAAAAAAATCAGGTGCTTTCCACTGGGTGCCATGAAAGGTGGGTGGATTTGAGGTTTTGGGAAGCTCTTAATACATGTCAAGCCAATGATATATTCACTCACCTATACCTGGGGCTGGGGTGGGGACACTGTGTGAGTTGAAGCCACCACCATAGAGATATTAATAGACTTCCAAAGGAATCTAGTAAAACTGAAAGCACATCAATTTTCTCCTACTGAATTTTGAGGTGCTTAATTCCTAGGTCCCACTGCCAGCCTTCAAAAAAGCTTTAAAGACCTTGCTTTTTCGGGAGGCGTTTGGTGACAGTTAATTAATCTCTCTCTTTTTTCCCCTCCACCATCTGCTTTTATTACTTTTTTTATGCATATTGTTTTGTTTTTATGGTATGTTGTTTTTAACTTTTGTATACTGTTTGTGTCCTTTTGTTGTGAACTGCCCAGAGTTCCGTCTGGAAGATGGGGGGTATACAAGCTTAAATAATAAATAAATAAATAAATGTCTCATAACATCAGTTTGCTATACGTACTACTTAGAATCAAAAGCCAAAGCAAAGTGTTCTGCTTATATACCGCCCCATACCACTACAAGTAGTCTCTGGGCAGTTTACAATTTTTTAATTACAGTGTGCAGGCTACACATTGCCCCCCCCCCAGCAAGCTGGGTACTCATTTTACCGACATCGGAAGGATGGAAGGCTGAGTCAAACATGAGCCTGCTACCTGGGATTGAACCCAGGTTGTGAACACAGTTTTACCTGCAGTACAGGCATTTAACCACTGCACCATGAGGCTCATTCAAGCAAAGGAAAGTGTTCTGCTTATATACTGCCCCACACCACTTCAAGTAGTCTCTGGGCTACTTGAATCAGAGAAGGGCTACTTGAATCAGAGAAGGAAGTTTGACTGTACAAAAAAAGAGAGAGAGGAAACCAGACATTTTTTTAAAAAAGGATGCCCCTCCTAATGAATTTCCTCTGTGTGCATCACTTGGTGTATTTATTCTTCATTTCCCAATAAAGGATTTAAATAAATAGATAACTAAATAGCGTAGCAAGAATAAATTCTTGCAAGATTAATCCAGTGCAAAGATTTAATAATGATTCAGTAACAAATCATTCTTCTATATATTTTGCTGGGCTTCAGGTTGTCCAGGCTCCTCTGTTAAACATGTAGAAATGTGACATGGAAGATCATCATCATCATCATCATCATCATCATCATCATCATCATCATCATCATCATCATCATCATCATCATCATCATCATGCACCACCAAGTCAATTCTGACTTATGACAACCCTTTTCAGGTTTTTCTAGGCAGAGAGTACTCAGAAGTGTTTTACCCTCCCCATCATCTGGTGGCATCTGGGTGGTCTTTTGCCCAGGGCCACTCAGGAGACCCAGTGAGGGAATCAAACTCTTAACTTCTGGCTCTGCAGCCAGAGACCTAACTCACTGAGCTATCCCTCTCCAGCCAGCCAGCCAGTGCAGAAGCTGAGCCTTGCTTAAAGGGAAACATAAACAAGCACCTACCCATCCACCATGTTCACTAATCCATTTTGCCTTCGTTCTGATGATGTACTTGGCTATGAAATGAGCAATCTGCTCCAGGTTCTTCTCCTCCAAAGGCACCCCTTGTCCTTGCAGCTTTTCAGCCAGGATGCCTCCAAACACGAATATTGTCAGAATTCGCCCCCAGTTCGTGTTCCCATCGGCAAATTCCTCGTCCATCACCTGGCGGAATATCCGGCTGGCCTCATCCACCGAACGGATCTCCAGCGAGTCCAAACACGGCTGGAGGTGGCTTCCCACCTCCTTCTGAAGCGAAGAGCCAACATTTCGCAAGACCTCCGCCGCTTTGCTCGGGGGGGCTTCACACCTGCCTCGCTCTCGGCTGATGTGCTTCAAGTAGTCTTGGACCAAGCTGAACACATCCAGGAAGGCAAGGTGCTCCATGAAGTCGCAGCCGCAGAGAGCAAGGAAAGAGATGTTGACCCCTGCAGTTCTACTGATGATGCCAATCTGGTTGCTTGATGAATGAAATCCCCCCAGCCTTTTAAAGTCATGGTCCTTTTGGGCTGAGGGCGGCGGCGGGGGGATTTCTTTCTTCTTCTTTTTTCATCACCTCTGTTCCAGCAAAAAAGAAATGTTACGTTACAGGAAAGCACACCCCGTCGCAAGAGGGAGCCGGTGACTGAAAGTGAAAGATGGTGACATAGGCCAAGAGGAAGGGCGCTCACCGCTTAGACTTCCTTCAATGTTTTCATCAGTTTTGCAAGTGGATGAGAAAGTGTGTGTGTGGAGAGAGAGAGAAAGAGAGAGAGAGAGAGGAAAGCCAACAGTTCCAGACAGAGCACATATAAAGCAGAAGCGGGCCACAGATGCTTCAAAAATGTAGCTGAGTCTCCTGGTTTCCAGTTTCCTGTATGGGTCACCTTTCAGATTATAAGTGCCACCCTAAGGACATCCGATCTCGCCCGATTTCAGAAGCTAAGCAGGGTCGGCCCTGGTTAGTACTTGGATGGGAGACCACCAGGGAATACCAGGTGCTGTAGGCATCTGGAGTAGGAACTGGCAAACCACTCCAGTATTCCTGCCAAGAAAACTCCATGGACATGGAGTCACGAAGAGTCGGTCATGACTCTAGCGACACAACATACACACGGTGGGCAGAGACTTGCCCGCCTGTCCTTTGTACAATGCCATGAGGACTGTAAGTGTTGTGTGATTTATGAAGCCAATCTTGGAATTTAGAAAAAAATGTAGATTACTCTGTTGTGACTATCTTCTGGAACAACAAAGGTGCAACACAGCAACATTTTAACTGCAATACGAGTGAGTCTGGAATTCCTTGACATAACGGTTAACATTTTCCAGTTATTTTCATCAGGTTACTTGAAAAGGGCATTAACGCTGCTGAATTTCTGGTTAAATGTGTCCAGCTGTGCAGCAGAAGTACAGATTCATGGAGCAAAGTAGGTTCAGGTTCTCCAAAATGGAGCAGCCCTTTTCTTATCAGCTGGCACTTCCAGTCTGAATAGCCTACTCTGAGACATTAGTACTGTAGGAGAAAGAATAAATGGTTTCATTTGTTACAATTGAACAGATCAAACAGCAAACTAACAAACATGGCGACTTTCAGCAACAGACTCCTAGCTTCCAGCAAACAACAGTAGGGGGAAGGAGAGACAGATCAGAGAGGCAAGGCTTCCTTTGGACTCAAAGGCAAGGAAGGAAGTTGATTAGTTGCCGCTGGAGAGATTGACAGCTGGCCCAGCCCAGAAAAGAGCCCTCCCAGCCACACCTACTAAAGGCATCCTGCACGGTTGTAAACACTCCAACATATAAAGGCATACTTCCGATGCAATGTGATGTCACTGATTCTGGTTTTATGCCATTCTCTTATCAACCCTAACCTACATTTAAGAGAAAGACATGACAGGAAGTTATTGGGGGAAGGGCCATCCTTCTCAACAAGGAAAGCAAAGAGTTATTTCATGGAAATAAAGATGGTGACTAGATGAATGATAAATCAATACTCAGGTGATTCATGGCAGCCATTGATTCCTGTGATCATCCTAGACCAGCATTGGCGAATCTATGGCACAAGTGTCAAAGGTGGTACTTGGAGCCCTTTCTGTGGGCACCCGACATCACCTCTTCACAGCCACCTGTATTCAGGTTAAATTGCTGTATTGGCAGTTGGCGAAAAATTAGTGGGTTTTGAATCACAGTTTGGGCACTCGGTCTCTAAAAGGTTTGCCATCACTGCCCCAGACTGATTTCTCAAACCTCTCCCATCCAACGTGACCGGGAGTAACAGGACTTCCTCCTTCCCTTGTCCGATGGTGACTCTACTGAATGGAAATACACTTCCTAGAATATATAATCCTGTGATTTGCTACAGGGTGGGAAGGCCCCAGGGTATCCACAGGCTGGTAGAGCAAATTTAGTATGGCAAATTCCAAATGCATTAGACAAGTGTGTGATGTAACTGGGAGAATGCAGAATGGAGTTAGAATGTTTCCCTGTTTGTTTTTCCAATAAATCATTCCCTAAACAGCCAATAGCTCTGACTGAATCTTGGCGCACCGGCCTTTTCTTGCCAAGATGTTCTAATCTGTGAAGCAAGGCAGCCTGATATACTAAGTGCCAGTTCCCTCAGGATCCTGGCGCAGGGACAGACACAGAATGAGGTAAAAACAGGCCTCCCCCTTTGCTTTTGGGTCCCTCACTGTTCCCCCTCAAATTCAGATGAACCGGTGGCATCCTGTCCCCTAAAGCTGCACACGGTGCCTTTCCATGTGATGGCCCTGTGGCCAAAAATGCACTAAGATCCAGGGATTATCTGTGCTCTAATTAAATGAGACGGCGAAAAACCTTTATTTTGCAACTACCCTGACTCAGACTTCTGCATCACAGTAGCTGCTGAGTACAACCCTTGGTAGCGTTGGGTGGAGAAAGATAGGCCCTTCGTTGCTGAACATTTATTTATTTATTTATTTATTTATTTATTTATTTATTTATTTATTTATTTATTTATTTATATCCTGCCTCCCTCCAAAAAGGCCCAGGGTGACTTAGGGCCTTTTTACACGACCCCTAAGATCCGCTGGCCACTTAAATTCGGACCAGAGATCTTAGGGGTTCGTCACTCTTCCTCTGTCCCCACCCCCTCCGCACTTCCTGGTTGCTGGCTGCGTGAGGGAGGGAGAAAAAGAGAAAGAAAAGCATGCCGGCTTACCTCCGTTTTGTTCCCGGCAGCATTCAGATCTCTTAAAGGGGCGGGGGCAGAAAAAGAACAAACAGAAGCCAGGAGAGCCCCGCACTCACTATCCTTACACCGGATCAAATATTTGTCACATCCAAAAAGCAGGTACCTGAAAGCTGCGCTGGGACGCGCTAAAGTGGGCGGGGTCGCACTTTATTTCCTCTTAACTCTGGAGCTGGTGGGTAAACATTTTTAATCTCCGGAGCTGGGAGCCATTTGCCCCGGAGTTTAGGGGTCGTGTATAAACGCCCTTACTTAATCTAAAACAGCCTTTCAAAGCTAAAATCACCCATCCCAATGAGAACAGTGGATCAGGGGCTCCCACCAAATGCCCTAAACTTCCAGATTTCTATGGTACCGGAAAACCACCCCTAAGACTCAGCCCCAGACCTTGGGGGATGTATATTTCCATGGTCTGGTCCAAAGAAGGAAGTTTTCCCCACAATCTGATCAATAGCAAGATGTCCTTATTATGAATTTGGGGATTAAATTAGGAATGGGATAGAAACCTGGTTTTCTAGGTTGGCCTTCCCTGATTATTCTGATTCAACCAACTTATATAAATTGGACGCTGTCATTTTCTCCGCCTTATGAAAATTTTCTATTAGTTATTTATTCCATTTGTTCTTATTTTGATTTGTTAAAGCATTTTGATTTTTTGTATTTGTGCTTATTTGTTTATTTGTTCCTTTTATTGATATGATTTGATTATTTGGTTTGATTGATTATTTATTTATTTTTTGTTTAATCTGTTTTTATTTTTGTATATGTTTGCAAACCGCCCAGAGTAGCTTTTTTGCTAGATGGTTGTGTGTAAATAAAATAAATAAAATAAATAAAATAAAATAACTAGCTGAGATTGCTAAAGCCAGTGTACCTAAGTAATGTTCTTTAAAAGTGTGTACATTTACACTAGGTCGAAAAAAAGATCGGGAAACATTAATGACTCTCTATCTCTATCTCTTACACACGCATGTACACACGCGCGCGCGCGCGCACACACACACACACACACACACACACACACACACACACACACACACACACACACAGAGAGAGAGAGAGAGAGAGAGAGAGAGAGAGAGAGAGAGAGAGAGAGAGAGAGAGAGTATAAAAATCTCTCTTTGCCAATCCTTCAAATCTGAAAGTTTGTTCCTGTCTAAAGACCAAACCCGGCACCGTTTGAACCCTTTTATAAGCGCCGGCTTGCATCCAACAGTAGCAGCTTAGGTGTAATTTCAGGTTGACGCCAGTTTTGTGGAAACAACATATGTTTTAACGCTAAACAGGATATGCTGTTAGATTGTCAAGTTTTGTGTAGCACTGCCACCTAGCAGCGATGCACAAGTTTGCTTGCAGGTCAGTGAAAGAATCCCTCAAATAAAACTAGATAGATAGATAGATAGATAGATAGATAGATAGATAGATAGATAGATAGATAGATAGATAGATAGATAGATGAAGGAAGGAAGGAAGGAAGGAAATGATGATGATAGAGAGAGAGAGATAATCAGCAAATGGCTTTGGGCCAACAGATTCCTTCACAACTGCCTTTCCCCCTGACTCTTGCCTCGGATAAGATGATGGCCCCCTCCAGATGTGACAACATCCAGGCTAGCACAACACAGAAGGCTGATTATGACAGAGTGAATGACCTTCCACACTGCCTGCGCCACATGCCCAAGCAGGGTTTCGGGCTAATTACGAGGCGAAACGAGAGGAGCATGAGATCAGATTTGGATCCACGCGAGCGGCAGTGAGCAAAACAGCAAGAAATGGCCTCGTGACAAGGGCGGGCAGGAGCCTGATGGCAGAGGCGAAATCCCAGGGAAGGCCCATGTCCTGGCCTTTGGCAGGAGGGCTGATCCACACAATACATATGGACACGCATGCTGGTTCTGACAAGGTGCACACATAGCGCAGGCAGGGCTAAGCAAGGCTGAGAAATAAACAGCAGATTAAGGGTGAGGACAACGATGACAACAACAACAACAACAACAACAACAACAACAACAGCAACAACAACAACAACAATGAGAAACCCACCAGCAACGTTGCATCAAGCCCCTGACACGCACGTTCCGTGTGAACCCAGCATGAACGCGCGCGTGCCTTCAGCGGCAGTGTTTTTACTCATCTACAATATTTTTACTCCACCTTTCTCCTTCAAGAGTACCCAATGGCGGCGACAGCGTCCTGTCTGCGGGGAAGACGGTTGGATAAATCGATGTTAAAATAAAAAGGATCAGAGTCAAAAGAATACCATACTAAAAAGCGTAAGCAACCCCCAAAAAAACACATTCAAAAGCAGCATGGCCCAACTGCCCATTTAAAAATCTCAGACAGCCACTCCTTAAGAGGAAGCTTGCCTGGAGGGGAAGGTCTTTTTTTGGTGCTTGAGAAAGGACAGCAGGGAGGGGGCCAGCCTGGCCTGCCGTGGGAAGGAGTTCCACCACCTGAGAGAAAAACAACCCGTAGAGATCCATAGGAGGTGACTTTCCTAAATGCTGGGGAATTTGACAAACAACGTCCAGTTTTAGGAAGATTTGGGGGGCTGGCGGTGGAAATGGCCTGTTTTCTTTGCATCTCCCAACAAACGGCATGCCGAACGAGTGCCTTTCCATCCTCAGTTTTAGGGATTTTATTATTTATTTATGTATTTATGCATTGGGGAAATAAATAAATGGGAGATTTAGATCCTGCTGCTATCGAGTGTTCTGGATGGATCGGCTGGGAGTTTCCACCCCCCTCCCCCCGGTAATGGAGCCCAGATGGATGCAGCTAGCATATTGCAGGGAGGACCAGTTGCATGGGTGGTAGGCTGTCAGGAGGATTCTGCCCACGAGCAGAGTTCTTTTAAATAAAAAATAGTTTTGTGCCACTTTGTGACTATGCCTCTTTCCTTCCGCCATTGGTCTGCCAGTTTGTTATAATTGTTATAGCTGGTGCATTTATTCAGTGGATTTTTTCTAAAAATTCTCTTCTCCCTTTTTTTCAGCTTTAACAACACACTTTCATTTTTGCTTTTTAAACAAGGATTGTCAAACGTTTTATAAGCCCAATGATCTGCTTTTTTAGAAGGAATATGAGTGCAATAAAACCAAGAAAGGCATCTTCCAGGTGGTGGTTTTAGTGCTTCAGTAATTCCTGCTCTAAACTGTCATTTTGCAAGACGGAAATGTGAGTGGCACACACACACACACACACACAAACACACACAACACATTTAGGGTAAGAATCCAAATGTACTGTACAGTACTTCCTTGCAAGATGCCAGCTGCACAATTTACCCTGCAGTACTTGAGGCTGATGTACTTTTCCTTCTAAAATAGACTCAGCAGCTTATATAGTACCTCTCAAGTTTGGACTAAAACACAAGAGGGATTCTCTCTCTCTCTCTCTCTCTCTCTCTCTCTCTCTCTCTCTCTCTCTCTCACACACACACACACACACACACACACACACACACACACACACACACACACACACACACAAACAAACTACTCTGAGTGGCTTACAAAGGACAAAAAGGTGGACCTCACAATTAACAAACATAACATAAAGCAAAACAAACCTGGATAACAGTCAACATAAAAACTAAAATAACAAGACAAAAAGATGGTGACACAAAAATGCACACATTAATTTTAATTCCAGGCAGGGAAGGCAAACTAGAAGCCTTGGCCAATCTCAAAATCCTCCCTAAACAATAAAGTCTTTGCCTACAAAAAGACTGTCATGGAGGGAACTAGATGAAGCTCCACCAGGAGTTGGTTCCAGAGCATTGGAGCTACCACTGAGAAAACCCTATTCCGTGTAGCAGACTTGCGAGCCTCTTTTAGGTTGCCCACCTGGAGCATTTAAGACTATGATGCCCTTGTGGGATGGGCAGATGATATTGGGGTGAGACACTCCAACAGGTATCAGAGCTACCAGCTGTTGGAGGTTTTGCAACCTTGCATGTTGCCTTTGGGGCTTTTCTGGGCTGAGTGACAGCCAATCTACCAATCATTTCTTCCCTATCCTCTGAGTTCAAAGACAGCCACACCTCTCTGCTCTGTGTCTGTTCTACCCCTCTGTTGTCTGTTAGAAGCAGGGAAGGGCTGTTGCTGGAAACAGTCCTGTTTGTCAGTTTGCACTATGATTTGTCAGTTTTAAGTACTGTAATGGCATCTGATATTCTTTCTCCTACTAAGGTCTTAGAATGAATTACTGCGACTATGAGTGCCAGTTGATGAGAAAGGGGGTGGTCTGTTCTGGGGAACTTGAAGCTATTCCGCTTGTGAGTCTCTGCAAGGCTGCCGGGCAGCTTGAGGAATTTAACTAAAACTTCCAAAACTCAACAACACCAGCTTCCTCTGCTGCAGCCTCTTTAGCCTGTCAGAGACTTACCACCCAGAGAAGGGCAGGAAAACACCTGCCATCAACATTGATGAAATAATCTAACTTCAGTGGCCGGTAAAACCAGGAAACTGTAGATTCCATTTGATTGCATCTCTTTTGCATAGATTAAAGACACCATTAAGGAGAGGAAGGGAAAACATTCTATTAAGTTAACGTGCATCGGGCTTAAAATACACATTGACTTCTAGCCCTGTTAATGGGGGGCCCACTGCTCATTTCCAGCACATGATGCGCGGGAAGGCTTTTCTCTACAGGGGTTGCTTGAATCTTGTCCTTCTGGTAAGCTTAGAGCTATTTAAAGCTGAGCCCATATCAGTCATGCATGCAAAGCACAATGCCGGCTTACCTCCGGCTTACCTAAGTCATGCATGCAAAGCACAATCCATGTTCTAAAAAACAGTATATTCTGCATAGAACTGGGTACCAACAGAACCAGCCCCAGATGTGATGCTGCCTGGGTCAATGGAACCAGCCAGCATCGTTGATTCCATGTTGTAGAAATATAATTTCACAAACTTGAGGAACTCTGGTCACCCAGATAGTGTAAGGAATTTAAATTTATGAGGGTCCCGTGCCAGCGTGCCTGCGCTTCATGGGCTGCAAAAGACCAGTCTGAGTCTCAGGAGACGAGAAAAGAATTTATTGATTGATCAATCAAGGGACTTCCACACTTCTTGGTGGTGAGAAGTCCACCCAGAAAACGAAAGGAGATATTTTTATAAGGTTTTTCCAGCACTCTATCCCCTCCGCCCATCCGAATTTACGTCATATACATTTGTTACATGCATCAAACACTAATTGACATCTTTGGTCATTTATTTTGTATTCCTGACACTTGCCTAGAAGTTCTAACTGGTACGTTTGATCTCCTCCCCTCACAAGCAGGGAGGGTAGGATCATCCTTATGTCCTTGGACATTTTGACAGTTACGAACACCAGACGCTGAGATAAGGCCTCCTGGTACGCCTTGGACACACGTTAATTGCTAGTGTGTGATCCTCAAAGCTTAGGAACTTAATTGGATCCTTGAATTCATAATTGCCTTAGCTGACTTTATGGAAGTTCCTTTCTCTATTCTAGCCGGAAAGGCTTGACCAGCGTTTGTAGGAATAAAGAATACATGTGTGAATAATAGTATAAATGATATATATATATATATATATATGTATGCTTAGTAGCATCATTACCTCTAAATATATAATTTGTGTGGCTTATACTTTGCAAGGCATAGCCTGAAATATAGTACAGGGTATAGCTTGGGATATAGATTGCCATGAGGTTTTTCTCTATAGGCTTTGATCCATACCTGTGGTTAGTAAAGCAGCCATATATATTTATAAATATATAATTAGTCAAATGTCCTCCCTTACACTCGGCCCTGAACGGATTTCTGGAAATTTATGCCAGTAAATTTCCCAGAAAACGTCATGGACTTGTAAGGGACGAACAAAACATATCAAAGGTATATGTACAAAAGTGTGAACATTGCGTGAGCCCCCCCTATGTCATTCCTGGGGTGAGATGGTCTTCATGGCTCATGGAAGGACTTTCTATTTTCCTGACAAAAATTTAGGCAGGGCAGTCAGAAAAACATTCTCAGTCCTTTTTCCCCAAAGGGCTTATAGGCACAGTTCAAGAAAATGAAGTATCACAACATGATTTGTGGCGTCTCATGGTGAGGGACGCATCAAATAGGTGAAGGCCAAGGAAACCACCCCTTAATTCACTAGGGCACTTTCTAGAGTAAAATGTTAAGTTAACAGATGAAGTGTTGCCATGCTTGGGATGTAAGAAGACCCCCCCCCCCTGGTCGGACCCACAGACTGCAACGGATGGATATGTTCCACGGACCACAGCATTTAAGTTTCCCCTGTTGGAGAAATGCATCGTGGTCACAGCAGTATAAGGTGACCTCCCAGGCCATGTTGTACACTTCTCAAGGATCCCAAATTCTCAACTTTTGAAAGGGGCTGGCATAAGAATTTTTGCTAATATTGTGATAGACTTGGATATCACGATCCCCGTCCCAAAGCGATAATTAAACATGCTTTAAACAGCAGATTTGTTCATTACCTTATTTTAGGACCATCATGAAACCCAAATTAATTTGCCTGCCACAGCAGTGCACATGTGAGATTTCGTGTTTGTGTGTTTGGTAGTCAGGCTAAGAACCCTGAATTCTAACAAAGCACCACACTGTAGGTTCATTTTGCAAACCAAATACTTATAAGGAAAATATGCCCTTCTTAGCCCACCAAGGAAATATGTGGGCCAGGCTACTTTGCTAGGTTTTTTCCAACCTTATTTAGGTGTGTGTGGTGTGCATTCAAACTCAGATAATAGCAGGCTGTGCAGAATCACCCAGTTGTGTGTGCATTCTCAATTGATAGACATTTGCAATGATACTAAATAAAGGTAATATACATATCATGAAGGCTGAAAAAGGCATAAGACACATCTAGATGGTGCTTAGAAAACCCACCTTGCGCCATACATTCTCATGGTAAAGTCATGAATGAGCCGTTGAAATCCGGTCAGAAATGTCTCTGTGGCTGATAGTTTACACACAAAAATCTGCCCCGTAAACATGGGGCCAAGATTAGTTCATCAGTGTCTTTGGTGAAGAAAATAATGTAGATATAGCTACTTCATAAAGCCACTTTTTTCTTTGGTAGAAAGGCTCGTGAACACCCATGGGCACCAAAATGTCTCTCATTCAATACAAATTGCATAGAAAGGCAAGTCATAATCTCTGGCACTCAATGCTTTGTGAGTAAAAAGCATTTTCAGTGGCCAAGCATGATCATTACATAAAAGGCACATCCAGAGAAGCACTTCAGTAAGAGTTTTCACAGTGGCTATCAATAATAAACAATAAACACTATCATAATAGAGCCCAGGGTAATGTAAATATGTGAAGTTGCTCTGAAGCCTACCGTGCGCAGGAGAAAAAAAAAATAAGCGCTCACTTGTCGGATGCTGGGAGGCTGGTGTGTGCGTGTGTGGCAACACAAGTTCATGGTGATCCAGGGCACGCGCACAGGCATCAATGAAGGTCTGAAAGCAGTATTTAAACCCCAAGTCTCTGTCCCGGTGAAAAAGGGGTTAAATTGCAGACGTGAAGTCTGTTGGCCGCAATCCAAAACAAGAGTCAGTGGCTGTTTCAGACCCACTCTCTCCCCCCAGAAACAAACAGAAAAGAAAAGAAAAGAAAAGAAGGAAATGAGAGACAGGAAGACAGGATTTTAATCTGTCAACCTGAGTTGAAAGTGAATCCGCAGGCTGCTGTGGGACCCTCCAGTATCAAACGCACGCTGTCATCTGGGGAAGGATGGGCAAGGATGCGGTGACCACAGGTCAGGTTCATGTTGTCGCCCGCCGTTCAGGGTGAAGTCATCTAAGGCATAGGGGCAATCTACAGCAGAGGGCAGAAGGCGTCACCGGTCAGGCCTCACTCCCTCTCGGTCGCGGGTACGGGTCAGGCTGGGTGAAAAGGCTGACATCACTGGATCCTGGAGCCCACATCGATCGACCCGCGGAGCGAAGTCATCACGAAGATGGCATCATCAAAGGCATCAAAGGCGGGGAGGGGAGGTCCAGGAGGGATGGCAGAATGGAGGGCAGGAGGGTCCCCATCTGAGCATCTACGACCGGCGGCGTCAGCTTTCCAAACCCGACCGACTCCGTGATCCAAAAATAAAGAACGGGTGGGCGTTTTTCCCAGAGCAAAAACCCGACCTCCAGGATGTACCTGGGTAAGGGAAGAACAAACACACGACCACAAACAAACACAGAACACAAACACACACGAAATGCCCCCGCAGCTGTCTTTGTGCTGCAAGGCAGGGTGGCACAGTCTATCTGACAGTCTTAAAAACAGGAAGGAGATAAAAAATGTTGCAACAGGTAGGATAAGGCTTCCGTTTTTGTAGAACCAGTCTGTGAATGGGGGAAGCCAAAGTTTATGGTGAGGACGCATCTGTAGTCGGCCGTGTATGATGAGTGCTTGCAAGATGATCTCGCAGGATCTCACAAGCGAGGGGCTCAGGCGTTCCCAAACAGGCACCTGAGATAGATCTCAGCCCCAAAGTCAAATAGCTCTGCTACATGGGGACAATCAAAAATGGAACAGGCAAAAATGTCCCAGGGTCGCAAAGTGATCTCTGAGCATGAAGCAAAATGCGCCAGGGGGAGATGGGCTTGGAATGTGGCGTGGTATAGTCTCGGAAAAAGTACGGCTGATACAGGATTGGGGAAAAATAGGAGCAGGCACCACATTCATATTACTACCAAGTCCCCAAGGGCACGGCGAATTCCCATTTGGAAATCGTGCAGAAATATATGTAATCCGGCATCCGTGAGATGAACACCGTCCCTCCTGAATAAGTCAGGCGGAGGGAGTGTCAAAGCTGGATGAGTAATCACATAGCCAGAATGCCGACGTAAGAATGCAGCAACCTTTTGATTTAAATGTTTCCTAGCCCTTTCAATCTTGAGGGGATTAGATGCCCCTCTCCATATGAGCCTAGGGAGCATGAAGGACCAAATGATTTTTGTATGTGGGTAAAGTTGCTTAAAAGTCCGCAAGTCAGCTATGATGCGGCGAGTCAGGGCCGGACCTCTCACCGTGGTCAGATCATTGCCTCCCAAATGGATGAGCAAAATATCAATTTCACATTCGCGAGCCATAAGGGTCGCGGTTTCGAAGAACGAATCCCAGGACATTCCCCTGATCCCTTTCCAAAGCACTTGAAGGGGGCGGCCAAGGCATAAATTCACGCCCCACGCCGACATCCGGGCAAATCTAAACGCCCAGTATATAAAACTGTGCCCCAGAATTACAACACGGCGAGTCGTGCAATGAATTGGCCTTAAAATACGTAAAATATTACGCCCCCCACGTCCAGCAATCGGAGGTGCACGTCGGGGCTGTGTGGTGGGTCGGGCAGGGTGGCCCTCTTCTGGTTGCTGGTTAGGATTTATAGAAGCCATGGCCCATACTATACACACACACACACGCAGACAGAGAGAGAAAAAAATGGTAAACGAGAATTAGTGTCTCTCTGCAAGGCTGCAAAGGCGCCAATCTGTCCTAGTGCGTGTCGGGGGCTGGTGTGTGTGTGTGTGCGAGGCAAGACGAGCTCTTCTGATTCATCGCTCAAGAAAAAATACATGCAAACACCCACGAGTACACAGCCTCACACATGTTGGCATCTGCCATGGATTTAAAAATAGTGACGATGTCACCAGGTTCAAAAACAGCTAGTTCTCTATGCTGGCGCAAAAGGGTATAAAAGGGTGAAGTTGCTGGCCTGTCAGCCTCACCTCAAAGTAAAAGTCAGGTGCTTGCAAAAGCCCCCATTCCCCCCACAAAACAATAGAGAGAAAAAGAGGGGGAAAGGCAGGAAGCCCTCTCCTAGTGTCTCTGCTGGCTGGTTAGGAGTGACACATGCCATGGCACAAACTGCTTGACCACACAGAGATAGAAGGAGAGGAAAAAAGGCTGATAGTAGTTTAATAGCTATCAAGTAACTAAGAGTCTATTTCCAGCAGGTGTTCTACTTGGAAAGGAAAGGGTTAAAAAAAAAACTCAGACGGAAATAAGGCTAGGTGAGCATTATTAAGTCAAAAAGGAGAACGTCTGCTCGAGATTTTTAGGAATATAGGATGTGAAAGAGGTGTAAAAAAAAATCAGGCTGGTTGCCAGCATGCTTGAAATTCCTGAGGGAAGAGGATGGGGTCAACTTTGTGAAGGGGAAGGAGGGGGGTGAAGGCAGAAAAAGGAAGGCGGGGCAATGGACTTTTGAATTCTCCCCGCAGGCTGCTTTACACAGCCTGAGGCAGGAAGGTGAGCCCCTTCAATTACCCTGTAATTAGGTGCAAAAAAAAAAGGGCACTAAACTAATTAAGGCAACCTATTATCCCTGTGGTTTGTGAAGTTATCTACTTAAGCCTAATTTGGGATGCATGGCTCTCGTACAAAGAAACAAGAGCCAGAGTGTGAGACCGCGTTATTGATACGCCTAAAAAAAAATGTCACAGGCGTTTCCAGCCAGAGTGTGAGAACAAGCAAAATGATTTTATTTTATGTTATTTTTACCTTTTGGCGGCTTTTAAGAACCCCTTCGTATTCTAAATAAAAAAAAACCTTGTCCTGCTCTCAAAAACCTGTTAGCAGCTGCTTTAAAAAGAGGAAGGGGAGTCCCTGCTTTGGACCACTTCCAGCACAGAAGTCTCAGGCCCTTCGTTTTCCTCATGGAGCTGACGTACTACAAGGGATTTGGATAAAGATTCCATATTCAGAGATTTAGACTAATTTTGTTGGGGAAATAGGGACTGTCTAAAAGCTTGGATTAAATAATGTAATGGGATACAAATAGAGCCTCTGCTTCTCAATTGCTGGAGCGTTCTGTGGGTTGCTGCCTCAGTCTGCCCATCATGAACCCTGCCCATTCTCGTCCCTGACTTACACTTTCCTTCTACCTCGTTTCCTTTAACTATTCCTTTTCTCTCTCTCTCTCTCTCTCTCTTTCCTTTCCTCTCCCCGTTCTAATGGCATCTCCAAGGTCCTGATTTAGGTAGGAGATGGGAGGGAATTCTATTTTCAGTTGCTCCTAAGAATCTCCTTGTTCCAAATTAAATTGTCTTATGGTTCCAGCCAGGGCTTACTTGCAAGGGGGAGGGGGAAAGGCTGCCCTAAGCCTTTTAGGTGCAAAATCTTAAGGAATGATGTTATCACTTGGTTTTTAATTGCTAGCTTGCTGGGCTATGAGTACAAAAATGCTAGCTGTCTTTTCAGAGCACATAGTCGGTCTGAAAAGGGGTGGATGTTCATTTCACCCATGGGACCGGCCGCGCAAAAAAAAAAAAAAACGTATTTCTCAAACGCCCTGTGATGATTTCTTCTTAAAATGTCCCTATAGGTGGTGAATTATATTGTGTAACAAGCCAGGCTAAGTTATACAAAACATGCGGCTTGAGTATTCAAAAATATCTTCTTGCAGTGTCTATACTTCCCCTGGTTTATAAAATTGGGGTCTTCTCATTTTGGGTGATTTTTACTGCCTCTGGACATATTAACAGGCAATACATGGCTTGCCACCCTCCCCTTTTGAGGGCTAGAAACTTAATCTTTGGGATGTTAAAGTCCTGCCTTTGTCAGAGGGGACTTTCTTGAAATTTACATTTGTTGCATTCAATATCAAAATCAGGTCTCCTTATGGCAATGTGCCAATCTTGCCAAAGGGTTCCTTAACAAAGGGCACAGAAGCTGAATTAAGTTATGCCCATCTACCTTTTTGTTAAAGGTTTAGTAGTATGCTCATAAATTCTCCCGCATACCAAACGGACTCACACTCAATTAATTACACATCAAGCACATACAACAGTTGATACTAAGATTTGATTTCCCTGCTTTTGACTATTAATAGTTCAGAAATAACGTCCCTACCTGTCTCCTCATGTGGTGCATAGCAACCCTTAGTTCTGTTTAAAGCTTCCATATCCAAGGAGTTGGGCATTGGCGTAGCGGGATGGAAGTACCTCCTGAATGCTTGAATAAGGCAATTCAGGGTACGCATCCCCATCTAGCACTTCCTGTCCCCTCAATGCTCCGTGCTCTCCTCCTGTCCCCTCAACATCATACCTATCCATTCCACTTCTGTCTTGCTGCCTTCCTTCTACTCCACTTCCTCTATTCATCTGTCTTTCTCTATACCTTTTCAGTTCATCATCCTGCCTTTCCTTCCATCATCTTTTCAGGTTTCCTACCCAGTTTTACTAAAAATGCATTACTCAGATACCCTATGATTTTTTCCTTGTAAAATATCCCTTCAGCTGGTAAATTTTGTTGCGTGACCAGCCAGTCACAAAATATGCGGGATGTTGTTTATCCCTGAGTATTCAAAAGTATTTTCTCACTGCCCATATTCCCCCTGGTATTATCAAAATTGCTGGAGGGGTCTCCTAGTTGGCAGAGTTTTTAGTCTCTTATATTAATTAACTAAGCACGTCCTTGTACATTCACACACCTCTTGCTAGCAGGTCATAATTGGTCTGTCCTCCCTGAGGGCTAGAATCTTAATTTGAGATGGTAAAGTCCTGCCTCATCCTAGTTAGAGGGGTTCTTCTTAAAGCTTACTCATGTTCCATTTAATACTAAAATCATTACTTCTGGTGGCAGAATTCCAATGTTACCACATCGCACATAAAAGGGGGTGCATAAACTGCACTAATTTATCCCCATAGGTTTACTTTAAAGGTCTAACTGTGTTCCTATGATTTCTCCCACACAAGCATCAAACGGACTCACACCTCAACAATCAAATGCCCATCATACACGCCAACATGTGATTCAGCAACCATACACCACTCTCCCACATTTCTGTTTCCCCAGTTAACTGCGATCCCTTGCCTAAGAATAGATCTTTCTAACTTCTCTAAAATCAAACGAAGATGGTGGAACTCCGTTGGTATTGTGGGGCAAAGATTGCCAGTCTTTGCCCCTGCTTAAAACACAGGGAATGGCCACTTCCCTATGGTTACCAAAAAGAATTCAACTTAACACCCACATATATATTTAAACATCAGTAAATCCTCTGAGGAAGCCAGAGCAGTGCTCTGCTTCTAATTCTTCAAACACTTGGGGAGGGGGACACTAGGGTTATTCGAGAGGAGCTCTCCTCCACCCTCGGGGCCCTCAGAGTCTCTCAACTCTGAGTCCACCCTGGTCCGCGGGATGCTAGAGACACACACAGTGTCTCTTCTCGTCTTCCTCCCTCCCGGGGCCGACTCATAAGAATCCGCAATCTTCTCCACTCCACAGAGCTGTTAGATTCGAACTCACGCCACCCCACAACTAGTTTTCTCTTCTTACCAGATTTCTTTTGCGCAGTCCTCTTACAGTTCCTCCGTTGTTCTGCCGGCTTTGTTTTCTCCTTAAATAACAGTATTGTGTCCAATGCTGATAGAACAAGTCTCCTCTCAAAATCAGAGGGTCCGGACTAGATTTGTTCAAGGGTCAGCATGAATCCTCACTGTGATTTAAGTCAGACTCCCAAGAGCGCTGGGGCAGTGGCACTTTTCCCCGGCATCTCCACCAGAAATGTAAGGAATTTAAATTTATGAGGGTCCCGTGCCAGCGTGCCTGCGCTTCATGGGCTGCAAAAGACCAGTCTGAGTCTCAGGAGACGAGAAAAGAATTTATTGATTGATCAATCAAGGGACTTCCACACTTCTTGGTGGTGAGAAGTCCACCCAGAAAACGAAAGGAGATATTTTTATAAGGTTTTTCCAGCACTCTATCCCCTCCGCCCATCCGAATTTACGTCATATACATTTGTTACATGCATCAAACACTAATTGACATCTTTGGTCATTTATTTTGTATTCCTGACACTTGCCTAGAAGTTCTAACTGGTACGTTTGATCTCCTCCCCTCACAAGCAGGGAGGGTAGGATCATCCTTATGTCCTTGGACATTTTGACAGTTACGAACACCAGACGCTGAGATAAGGCCTCCCTGGTACGCCTTGGACACACGTTAATTGCTAGTGTGTGATCCTCAAAGCTTAGGAACTTAATTGGATCCTTGAATTCATAATTGCCTTAGCTGACTTTGCGGAAGTTCCTTTCTCTATTCTAGCCGGAAAGGCTTGACCAGCGTTTGTAGGAATAAAGAATACATGTGTGAATAATAGTATAAATGAAATATATATATATATATATATGTATGCTTAGTAGCATCATTACCTCTAAATATATAATTTGTGTGGCTTATACTTTGCAAGGCATAGCCTGAAATATAGTACAGGGTATAGCTTGGGATATAGATTGCCATGAGGTTTTTCTCTATAGGCTTTGATCCATACCTGTGGTTAGTAAAGCAGCCATATATATTTATAAATATATAATTAGTCAAATGTCCTCCCTTACAATAGGAGATGGTGGCAGGACTCCCCCAGAAGGTCTTGCGGAAGAGGATGAGTTGATATCTGTTCAGATATTCAGCTTTGGATCTCCTCAGGGGAGATCCAAAGGGGAATCAATCACTGGTATAGAAATAAAAAAGTGCTATAGAAGTAAATTTTGATATTCAGTGTGAATTTTGAAGCACAAACCTCCTGATTTTCCTTCGAAGGTGTATGGGAAGAAAGAGAGAGCCCTTTTCTATCCATATCAATGATCCAGTTCCAGTAGTTTACATCTTCCCCTGGAGCAGATCTTTTATACAGCTAATGGCCTTGAATCACCTCTTCCGCACCAAATCACAAATTCAACACTTTTGCAGTTCATCAGGCTAACTCAACAGATTGTAGCAGGGGAAATCACACCACCATTGCTGGTCAAGATTTACAGCTAGTCCCATTAGTTACAAGGAAAGCTGAAGAAGTGGAAGATGATGTCGCTATGATGATGGCAAATAAATCAAAACTCCGGTTGAGTTAATCCTGCAAGCCCTTATAGACCAAAGGGCCTCAACAGAGGGTACGTAAAACAAATGATGACGATGACGACGACGACATGTCATTAGGTTAGTTTGGAGTCTAACTTATGGTGATCCCTTTTCAGGGTTTTCCTGGGTAGAGAATACTCAGAAATGGTTCACCCTTCCCTTCTTCCAGGTGTGCCATGGGACTCTGCAGCTTTGCCCAAGGCCAACCACGCTGGCTGGTCTCCCAGGAGACCCAGCGGGGAATCGAACTCCCAACCTCTGGCTCTGCAGCTAAGGGACCTAACCCACTGAGTTATAGGAAGACAATATGCCTAGATATGGGACACCAGGTTTGGGGAGGCCTCTGCAGAAAATCAAAGTTAAAAACACTCAAAACAGCTCTGTTGGACAGTTGAGTGGCTGAGGTCTCTGGCTGCAGAACCAGACGTCAAGGGTTCGATTCCCTGTGGTGCCTTCTTGGCAAGAGTCCCTTCCAGCTCTGCAATTCTGAGATGACGATGGTGATGATCATAAGAAAAGAAAGAAAGCCTGCCTCCCTGCTTCTGGTCCATGCCTCCTCTTGAAGGAGAAAAAGAGGAGGGGGTGACCTCATAATGCTGGTGGTTGCATCACAACCCGCCGGCTTAAGAGGAAGCTGCCCACAGGGTGGTTGAGGGCAGGAAAAGGAATGAGGAAAGCGGAGAGCAATGAAAGATGAAGAGGGGGAAGGAGCATGGAGGAGAAAGAGGAAGCTTCAATGAACTGAGGTCCTCTGATGCCTGACACACCCTGGCAGCCCTTAGTGGTAGATCGTCCACGTGGGTGGGTGAACCTTTCAGCAAGTGTGATGTTAAGGACAGAAGGTATACTCTTCATCCATCACCTTCCTCTCCTCCATGTTCCCTGTACGTTTGCCTTCAAAATCCCGCCTGGATGGTTGATGTAAGAGCGGTAAGTGCTCCCAAGGAGGTGACCCACATTCTGGTTTACGTTTGCTCTTGTTTGGGCCACCGCAGCATGCGGACTCACCACGGTTTCACGGTGTGCGGGATCATTGGGTTCCCGTGGCAGAGTGTAGGTCTCTGAACTCATTGAGGGATAGCCCAGGGCTCTCTAACCCGAGCAACACACTGTCTCTCTGTTTAGAGAGAGGTCCCTCCCTAATTGGAAGCTCTGAAGCAGATGTCAAGAGCAGAGCTTGCTAAATCTAGAGGTGGGATGAAGACAAATCACCATGTTTTTATTTATTTGTTTGTTTTATTTGGTTGGTTGGTTGGCTGGCTGTTGTTTTCTGTGTATTTTACCCCACCTTTCTCCTTGGGAAAGGACCCAAGACATCTTAGAATAGTGAGAGACAATATACAGCTATGTTGTATACAATATATACAACATGTATAAGATATATACCAGGGCTGTCCAACTTTGAACAGGCCGAGGTCTACTTTTTCCAGCCTAAAGTGCTTGAGGGCTACTACACGAATACCTCTACTTATGAATGTTATCCTTTCCGAGCACATGCTCATGCCCCTTGAACTGCCCGCTCAGCTAAGATAGTGGGCTGGCAGACCCAGAACTTTGCTGGGGCAGTAGTCATCCTTGGGATGGGGGAGGGAGGGGTGGAGAACTTATCCCCTCACATTTTTATTGATGCCTGGCGGGCTACTTTTGAACCCTTTGCGGGCTACCAGTAGCCCGCGGTCTACCTGTTGAACAGCTCTGATATATACAATATGTTGCTAGATGGGCGGTATATAAATCCAACCAACCAACCAACCAACCAATCAATATATTTAAGACATATTTAAGTTTAAGAGCAGGGAACTGAGGGGCATCTTACAGCATTAAGTGGCAAAATTAAAGCTAAAAGAGAACATGAGTAGTTAAAGGAACGAATAAAAATTCCATTATGAGGGATGGAGCTAACATTGAAAACACAAGTATATTTATGAAGTCAGTCAATGTAATCATGTAAGGTAGACCATCTAAAGTTATGAGGGATGGAAACTAAACATTGGAAACATACTGTCAGTGCCATTGAACAAGGAGAGGTATAAATATAAAGTTATAAGTAATTATAAACACAACGTCTCTGTAGTCATGTATAGTAGATTCATATGAAAGTCACATAATACGTCTGCCTGCAAGTCTTTGGGGGGGGGGGGAATAGAGCAAGAGAATAGCGATCTCACTACTTGCAAATCTCTGAAACATTTTCTTCAAGCACTCTTTGGAAAAAATATTGGAGAAGCCCGGGGGTTGGAATAGATAACCCTTGGGGGTTCATTTTCAGCTCAACAACAGTCCTACGGTGCTGCCTCTTCTAGGTTCATTGGGTTGTTGTTAGGCAGAATGTGGGCTGCGGCTGAATGAGTAGTTCCTGTTTAATCATCTTTGTTTTGATGAGCTGTGAGCTCACACCAGCAGTCATCAGCCGGGAGAGGTGACACAATTCAGTTTTATGTTTTGCATAAAGGACGGGTTGGCCCAGGCTCTTAAAATGGATTGCATTTTATTAGGGCATCAGCCATGGGGCTGCTACGGCAGTCTCAATTGAACGGAGGCTTATTTCTGAGCAGAGGAGTTGGTTCTGGGTTCTCAGACCAGAGGCCCACCAGATGTTCCTAACCCCAAATGTCCACCTGTTTTAGCCAGTATGGTAAAGGATGGACAATGCCGGACAACATCTGGAGGGCATTTTAAACAGACCTGCAACTCGGTTGGAACCGGAGGCTGACTTTCTTTGGAGGCACCCAGTGCACTAATTTTGCCATGCTTGTTTTCAAAGGATTCTCCATTTTCACTGCTTTACATCATCATCATCATCATCATCATCATCATCATCATCATCATCATCATCATCATCTTAGTTTTCGAGTCAAAACGTTTATTTGTTATATAATGCCAGTCAATATTTTTTATAATTTCGATTCACTATGTTTGGTATTTTTAATGCTGCTGCTGCTGCTGCTGCTGCTGCTGCTGCTGCTGCTGCTGCTGCTGCTGCTGCTGATGATGATGATGATGATGATGATGATGATGATGATGATGATGATGATCGGGCAAGAAAAACAACATGCATGGCTTCTGCCAATACAGGTTTTACATTCTCCCAGCCCAAAATGTTGCCCAGTCATACATTACAAACTGGTCTTAGGTATCGATTTCGAATTAATTTTATTTTTTTAAAAAAATAATTAATCAGCCTATTGCTCCTCTATACTGGGTTGCACCCAATGGAAAATAAATTATCTGGATTAAACAAACAAACAAACAAAAAAGCTGCATCTCGAATTAGGAGAGTGTGTCAGTCAAGTTGGGAGGGTGAGGGGAATTCTGGGTATTGAAGTCCAAGGAAAAAGGACGTTCCCCAAGCTGCCCCTCCTTGCTCCTTCCAGGAAGTGCGGCGTCCCCTTTAAACTGTTTTTTTTTTTGTTTCTTTGGTTGACGTCGGCCGCCGGCACCCCCAACCGCCTCTCCAGAAGAAGGAGGAGGCCGAGAAGAGGCGGGGCCGAGAGAGCTCCGCCCCATCCTCCTCCCACCCCGCCCCTTCGGCGGGCCTCTCCGCCAATCCGCGCCCGCCTGGGGTCCGCTTCCTTTCCCGTAGACGAAAGGGGGCGGGGCGTGGAGGGGAGGGGAGGGGGTGAAAGTTTGAGGGGAGACTCGAGGCGGAAGAAACGCCGCCGAGCCCTGAGGAGGCGCGAGACTCCCCCCGCGCCGTCGCCCCCCCCCGCACGCACGCTTCTTCTCTCGCTCGCGGGGCAGGTAAGGAGTGCGCCTGCGCCGCCGGGCCGGGGCTGTTCCGCCCATGGGGGTCTCCCTCCCGCTGCCGCGGCACCCCCTCCCCACTCTCCGGTCCGAGCGGCTCTTCCTTTCTCTGGATCACCCTCCCTCTCCCTTTTTCCCTTTTCCCCAAAACTAGAGGCGGAAAATATCTATTTTTTTTTAAAAATCCCTTTTTAATTGCATTCTTAATTTCTCCTCTGGGTGTGTGTGGGGCGTGGGGGGGGGAGAGAAAAGAAGGAGAATTATTTGTCTCGTTTGGGTCAGGCCTCTGAGTGACTACAACTCCCATCAGCCACGGTTTGTTGGGGACGATGGGGGTTGGTGGCCCAGCTCGGGCGAGGGCCACAAGTTTGGCCGCCGCAGGGAGGGACTCATTTCCCAACCCGCCTCTTCCTCTCCCCTCCCCTGACCATAATAGGGCATGCTGGCTCGGGATGATGGGAGTTGTAGTCCCGCAGAGACCCACAGGTTCCATAAGGGGATCCCATTTTGAGTCTTGGTGGGGTGGGAGGGTATGGGAAATGAGTGTAGGGGTAGAGCACTTAATTCATTTTGATATCCTACAAAAGGAAAATAAATGAAAGAAAATAAGAGAGTTGGGATAGGGGTATCCAAGAGTGAGGAATGGTCTACTCAGAAGTAAAACCCGTTGCATTTTAGGGGGCTAATTGGAAATTAAGGCAGTGGTAGGGTGGTAGGCTTGGAACGCCCCGGTGGGGGTGAAAATACGAAATATTTCTTTTTTAAAAAGAGCAAAAGCTGCTAGAAGTTCACTTCCAGTTTGGCGAAAAATGAGCATTTGCAGACATGAAAGGGCACAGCGGACGTTGTGACCCATTTAAAAGGCTGACATGGCCGTCCTTGGAAGGATCTGGCCATGGAGGGACGGAGGATATCCAGAGGGGTAGCTCTTTGCTCACCCCTAGTAGAGGCTTTTAGGGCAGAGGTAGGGACATTTGACCCTTCAAAGAGCTTTCTGACTTCCGACCAGCAGCAAGGGATTCTGGGAGTTGTAGCTCTCTTTAGCCCCAGCGTCACTTGTCCTACCCTGCAGGGCTTGTCGCGCCCTTTTGCAAAGGAGAAGAGGGTTTGGGGCCACGACTATTTTCAAAGCCAGAACTGGCGTCCACTTCCCATTTTGGAGGGTTTAATGGGGACACCCAGCAGTAGCTGGTGGACAGAGGACTCCACTCACCCAGGGAAATTCTACTGGGAGGTTGTAGAATTGGGAAATCCACTCCTTAAATATCTTCCTTACTTTGAGAGCTCCCTTTGAGTCACCCTAAGTTGGTCCCAACTTGACAACACATGCATATCTTTTCCTAAATAGCATCCTTATGGCATGTTTGAAGACCAAATCGTGAGGGGTAGGGGGTTCCTTGGAGAACATGCAGACGGGCCATGTGTTGTCTCCATCTTTTCGCCCTTCAAGGAAGTATTTGAGATTTGCATTTCCTTTAGCACCACTTCCGGCAAGCTGTTTTTTTTTTTAATGCACACCCTGGTACTACAGCTGGATGCTGGAGTCGTCATTGGTTTCTAGGGAAAAAACAGGATGCAACTTTTGCTCCACCACATCTCCTCTTCAAGAAGCAGCGAGTTTGGGGGCGAGACCGCACAATGTGGGAAAGTTCAGGGCAGGGTTGGGGACATAGAGCCTGCTGGGCGTTCAGCACCCTCGAGAAATAAGCAGGCAGGCATGGTGTCCTTGGGCAGCTTTAGCCCCAGAGGGGTTGTGATTCAGCCGGGTGGCAGAATAATACCCATGAAACAAAAGAGTAGAGCCTGAGATTGATCCCTGGTGGGTTTGGGGGGTTGGATCTAGTCCCAGAAGGTTATTCCGGAAAGGCGACCTCGGACATCCTGTTGTGTCAATTGCTGAGTTTCCCCTTTTTCATTCACTCGCTCTGTGTTTGCATTCAGCGAATGTCGGCGTTGTGTTGCATCCATGCCCTTTGATCCTTAACATGTTTACTTTAATCTCAAGGGGATTAGCTTCTGGGTAAGTGTGTGTTGGGCTGCAGGCCTTTTACAGTTCTGGAAATGTACTTTTTAAGACTTCCAGGAGTTTCCCCTGTCATCAAGAACCCTGGCCTGGCTTGCAGAGGGACTCTGGGGCATGTAGTCCAAAACAGCAACATATTCAAATTTCAGCCTTCCTGTCTCTCCTGTGTCGGACATTTTCTGCATTACACTTTTAATAGTATTGGAACTGGGAGCTTTTTCTTTTGGTCACAAATTCCAGTTGTCATTCCCATGGCAGTGGGATCCCTCTGTCTTTTGAAAGCCATGACAGGTGGATTTAAATTGTTTTTGTACACTGGGCCCCGTTGCAGAAAAGATCGGAGCTCCAACTTTTGCATGTGTGTGTGTGCGCGCACGCGTGCAAAGGATGGTTGAACATGTTCTTAAGTTGTCTAGAGCAAGGAGGACAAATTCCAGGGCATGAGTGTTTTTAGGTCATCACATACGGCTCTGAGTCGGTCCCTTGAGCGTCAAGCCGAATGTGGCTGCCAAAGTTACGATTCTGTCTGCTTTTTCAAATGGTTGAAGTTTGTTTTGTGCATTGAAGTTCTTTTTCTTATGCACCTTGGAGCTTGCCCTTTGACAAGAAATATTTCTCTCCTGTTCTGTTCTATTCCCCCCCTCCCCGGGTTTATAGGGAAGATATTGGGTGTAGCACAAACACTGTGCCCTAATTTTAAGTACAAAGTGGTGGATGACTTGGTGTTTCAGGAGGAGGAGCTCAGATCTTCCTGTTTCTTTGGCTCAGAGGAAATACCTGCTTATTCCATCCCAGGTTATTCCATCTAGTATCACTCATGATAGGTGGGTGTTTTCAGCGTGTAGAACCGGCATGGTGAATCAGATGGGCTGCCCAACTAGGACTTGGCAGACCTGGGTTCAGATCTCCGCCCGGATGAGAGAACCAGCTGGGGTACACATGGGCGGCATTGATAAAACCAATACTCTAAAATAAATAAATAAATAAATACATTTGCTTTATTTAAACAGGTCTGCTTAAAACAGGGGCAGCCTTTCGCCCCTTCAAATTGTTTGAGAACTACAACTCCCATGTTCCTTTGGGGCCATGGGGGGATGAGGCCGAGGAGTGGGCTGGGGGAAAAATTCACCAGCCAGGTGGAAACTGCCGTGTGCTGTGGCCACGCCTGAGTTTTGTCATCGCTTACCTGCTTGGAATACTTGTTTGGGGTGCTTTTCTTTCCTGTGCACGTAACTCATTGGTGGTTTTGTCTTTCTTTCTCGAAACCAGACTTTCTTTGTGGGCTGTTTTCTGGCACCCAAAGAATCTTGTGGGGCCTGAAGGACTAAGCCTTAAAACCCACGGCAGTCGTTCAGGTGCCACCAGGCTCTTGGCAGCCTTCACCTGGGAATTGTTTTTGGTGGCCGTTGCCCAGGGCATCCTGTTGGCCCTGCTTTGTTGACCCACAGACTGGCGGCTGGCAACCGGCTCGCCGGACCTTTACAAGCGCGCCGTGATGATGTGATGCGTCCCCCTTAGAAGTCTGCCCGGACTTGTTTTGGAGCTGGTAGGTTTCTCTCCAGAGGTAGGAGAGCTTTCATGAGGAGCCCCGGGGCCGCTTGAAATTGTGTCCGACCCCTGGCATGAGTTGATTTCTTTTCACACAAGTTCTACCTTCTGTACGTGTGCACTTTGGATTCTCAGGTATGAAGCTAGAGGGGGGGGGCTTCCCGGTGGCTCAGTCACCTTCCAACCCAGTTTCTCTTTTCTCTTGCTTGGCTCGGGGTGTCATGTGCCGAACTTTGCACCCTCTGGGTTGATTTTGGCGCTCCGGTTCTGTTTTAAGGGAGGCTCTTCTGCCTTCTCCGAAGCTCGCTTTGATCTCTCCTCTTGCTGTTGTCTACTTGGATTGGGACAGTTCGACACAAGTTTGCAAAGTTGTTTTGAAAACACAACTTGCCCCCTTTCATGGCTGCAGTGTTTGCAAACAAGGGCTGGATACTTGTAACAGTCTTGGAGAAGGGCTACTTCTGCTCTGCTTTTTGTTGCCTTCTTTTTAAAAAGGCAGTGGGCTTGGTAGGGGTGGGGGAGGAATGATGTAAAACTGGAAAATCTTATGCCAATCATTTCTTTCCTGCTTGTGACTTTATTAAATGAGAAGTAAAGAAGGCCTATGTAAAGGAACAGACCAATTTTGGGTGTGTTTCACACACCGTCAAGGCATCTGGGATGGCCCTAGAAGTTACAGAAATGTCCCTGAGAAGTCAGAAATGGCCTACAGGGTTCATTCTGCCTACCCTGCCTCCAAGAACTATGGTTTGGTGTGTCTTTTATTCCGTCCTGTTAGATTCAAGCCAACCCACAGAGCTACATTCGGGGAAGTGGGGCAGCCCCATAGCTTTCCTCTGACGTGTTAGATGTCTCTGGGCTTTGCCGTACAGCCCTTTGCTCATCCCGTGTCCCCTCGCCTTTAAATTACACATCTCTGATGAGCGTGCAAGCTCCATTCTGGGCAGCCTTGTCTCAGGTGACCCCAAAAAGGCGTGTTTTGTTGATGCCTTGGGAAAGCATTTGGCTCCCTTACAATTATCAAATGAGAGGGAGAGCAATTCTCCCCCAACACACACACACAATGACCAGCAATGTTGGCAAGCAACTGCGGAGAAGACTTTTTTGAAACCCTTTCCAAAACGTATTCTCGAAGGCTTTCACGGCTGGGATCTGATCGTTGTTGTGAGTTTTTTTTGGGCTGTTTGGCTGTGCTCTGGAAGGTTTTTCTTCCTGACGTTTTGCCAGACTCTGTGGCTGGCATCTTCAGAAGGCCAGGAGCTCAGGGAACTTCGGAGCTCCTTGCCCTCTAAAGATGCCTGCCACAGAATCTGGTGAAACGTCAGGAAGAAAAACTTCCAGGACACGGCAAAACAGCCCAAAAAAGTCACATCTACTACCTTTCCAAAACACTTCCCTGCAAATCTTGGTTTTTTTTTTTTTTGCTGCATTTGATTGTCTTGGTTTCACTTGGTGGATGTGCATGACTTTTCTTTTCTTTTTTTTAAAGAAGCCTAGGAGGACGGGGGGGGACACCCTTTCATTCCTGGGGACTGACCAAAGTGTGGGAAACTTCCCTTGCATCTGGTTAAACCAATGGTCCACCTGATTTTGCTGTCCCCATTTCCACCATAGTTTCAGGGAACTCGAGAGGGAATATCAGCCGGGTGGATTTGGTTTAAGTCAATTGGATTTAAGTCACTGATCAATAAGCATTTTATTTTTAAAAATGTAATTTTTTTAAAAAATGGTTTTTTAATTAGCTTTCCCACCCCATCCCACCCACCCCACCCAAAATATTCTTACTGACTAGTGATTCAAAACAACTTGATTTAAATCAAATCCACCCTGGAATTGAACCTGGCTTTCCCCCACCTCCTGTTATGGTATTGGCTTTTGGTAGTGAGTTGTGCCCCCCCCGCCCCCGAGCATGAGTCTGGGTTGTACCAACCTGCACCACTGAATTCCAGTGGTTCAACACCACTCGGACTGCTGTGTTTCCATCCTGTAGCGTCCTGGGATGTCTAGTTTGAAGGGAGTGCTGAGGATTTTCTGATGCAGTGGGGGGGGTGGGGGACACATTAAATTCCCTATCAAACTTGAAATCTCCAAATGCCAATAGAACAGAGCCAGGGCAGTTACAGTAGACTCAGAACTGCTAGCACTATGTTGTTGCGCCATTGTGTACACTGTTGTGGGTTCGTCCAAGGCTAAATACAGTTGTGGGATATTTGCAAGAAAGCACACTGCCTATTCCTTCCCTGGCCGTGATTTCTGCACAACAGTCTCAGTTCACCCTTTGTGTTTTGCCCGGGAATTGACTTGTACTGCAGAGCCTGTACGTTCTGTGAATTTATCACTTGTCCAATTAAGAAATAGCACCAGCTTTTGGGTTATTGACGGTATCGGGTAGGCGAATGGCATTGTGAGTTCATACTTTCTTACTAGTCTCTGAGAATTGCTAATGACTGAATTGCTGGATATTCATAACATTAAATTAAAATCAACAATCCATTCTGTTGCTTTGTGTAAGTATATGTTTCTGCTGGTGCATATACTCCATTGAACTCTTATAATAATAGCGGCCATAGGTGAAATAAACTGGGTGGCAGAAAGAATGGGTGGCACTTCTTGCGGTCTATTACTCGCAGAATTTTGCTGTGAATCCCAGGATATTCTATGCAGATCTCTCTTTTTTTGGAGGGTGGGGGGAACAGACGGTTGTGGTGGTGGTGGGGATTACAATATCCAGGCGCCTTGTCCGTCACCATGCTGGAGTCTGTCGCCTGGTTCTGTTTGTAGCGGCAGCATTCAGAGTGTTTGCAGGGTGGACAAATCTCATGCGGAAGTGGCCTGTGGTTTTGGACTACAACTCCCAGAATCCCCAGCACATGGGAGCCAAACAGCCCCCTGTCCAGCATTTGGAACCGGCTTTGCTGTTGGTCTAGGACAGTGTTGGCGAACCTTTGGCCTCCAGATGTTTTGGACCACAACTCCTAGAATTCAAAGCCTAGACTGCCAATGACAAAGGACTATGGGAGTTGTGGTCCAAAACATCTGGAGTGCCAAAGGTTCGCCACCACTGGTCTAGGATCATCTGGTAGGAAGACAAGTCACCATTATAGATACAAGCGCCGCTCTCTAATTACGTATGGGTTGTGACGGGCGAGGGAATAAGTGGCTTCTGAACTATCCCCCAGTGTGCTTTGTATAAAAATAGAAGTGTGTTTTGTGTGTGTGTGTTGCAAACTAGACCCTTGAGCAGCTTTCCTTCCCGAAATTAAATTCATGGCAGACCACAATGTTTATTCCTAGACAAGCCGATGGACATAATAAGAGGCAGGCTTTGGAAGGTGATTGTATGCAGTTCACATGATTATGTTGTCAACCAGAGGGGGTGGGGAGAATCAAATTTTAAAATAGCATCCAGAATGAAGGCTTGGTGACTTGTGTGGTCGGGAGCTGTGGTTAGCCTTTTGGCAAACTTAAAATAAACAGGATCCGAGGCAAATTGGTTCCATTACCCCTGTTTGCAAAGTTCGTAAAATACCTACAAGTCCCTAATAATAGCCTGACCTCATTATTCACACGTGTGCTGTGCAAGGTTACAATACTTCATTTTCCTTCTGGAGAGCTTGTAACGAACAGCTGTTTCCAAGCTTCCCTGTAACCTCCTTGCTTCCACTTTCCTGTAACCGACTCTGTTTGTTTGTTTTTAAATGCTACTTTGACCTGAGAACACGCTGCCCTCTGCCTCTCCGAATCCGAAATTGCCGCACGTTGCCTTTAAGAACTGCAGCTGGCTCCGGGTGTCTTAACCTGCCTAACCTAGCCTGCTAGCAAGGGAAAAAAGTTCTTTAAATAATGGATATTAGCGTTTACCAATTAGGGTGATGATAAGCTTCCCAGGGAGGGTGGAGTCCTCCCAAGCCCAGCCAGTCACCAGTGAGAAGGTGGAGCAAAGGGGACTCAGGGTAGGTTGCATGGCAGTCCAGCCTCAAGTGAAGTTAATCTGGGGTGAAGCAAAGAGAGAGAGAAAAATTGGCAGATTTTGTTGGTAGGCTCTCTGTTTTTCCTTGTTTTTCTCCGAACCTCGGGACATCTCTCTCCACCTGACCTGGAAGGCAGTCTTTGCCAGGGGTGGCTTGTAGCCGGGTTTTTGCACCATTGCACGCACACACACACACACACACACACACACACACACACACACACACACACACACACACACACACACACACACACACACACACACACACACACAGTCTTTTTGTGTGTATGTGTGTTGGCGGGATGTTAAACATTTATGCAAGGAAACAGAACAAAAGGGGGTTTGGGCAGGACGTCAGGTGTCCGGACACCAACTTAAGTGAGTCTGCTCCCAAATTTCTGCTTTAAACTTCCTTTGAAATTCCAAAAAGTGGGATGTTTTTCTCTGCCTGTGCAAGGATTTCACTCTCTTTCTCTTGTACTTTACACAAGGGAAGTGTGGGCACTGTTTTTTTCATGACACAGCAGGTCTCAAATCTCCGTGTTCTTTCTTTAACCTTTTACGGGCTGGCAGCGTCGGTGGGATGGAAGAATGAAAGCACCTGCCTTCTTTGCTTTTCTATTTTTATTCTGTCCAAGGTGGCATCCATGCAGATCCGGGTCTGCTGGCATGTGTGGAGTCCCCACCCCACCCCAAGGGGACAGTGGAGTGGGGCACATGGGTCCATGCCTATTTGTCACAGTGGCTGCAGGGCAGGGCAGCTCAAAAGTTTGTATTGTTGAGTGTGTGTCCGGTTTCCCTGAAAAACCTACCATGCTGTCATCTGTCTTCCTGATACGATTCTTTGGAGCAGGGAGTGGGCATCCTTGGGGCATCCTGTGTTCCATCTCTCACGCTGTGGTCTTTTCGTGGGCCGTGCCGAACGCAAGTTGTGTGTGTGTGTGAGGCGGTAGTTATGGGGAGGGTTGGGTCAGCGACCTATTTAAAGGTTGAGGCTTCCAGGAATTGCTATCTGGTTTCGTTTGGTGTGGAGTAGAGATGGAGTTGGCCAAGAGGACAGACACAAGATGGTGCTCACCCTTATGTGAGAGAGTAGGAAACCCGTTCAAGGAAATGGGTACTGTCAGCTCTGCCTAAATCTCAGAAACGCTGTGATTGCTGAATGTTGTGAATCTCACATTATGTGTGCATGTGTGTGTGTGTTTTGGCTGTATATTCATATGAAATAGTTTCCTCCACTGGCTTTTCTTCCTTGGCCTAAAGCTATAGGTCCCCATTTTAGGGTTGCAAACTAGTTTGGTTGAATGTTCTGCAATAATTCATCAAGCTTTTGTTATCCCTGTTGTCTTTAACTGCAGTAATATCTGTCACATGCTCGCACGTAGAGAGAGGGAAGAAAACAAAATGTTACTGGTAGGATTAGAAATGTTGGAAGGAAGCTAGGGAAGGTTTGGGGGCTAGTGAGAGAAGTCTTACAAACTCGGTGTTGGTGTTGACCACTGAATGTATAGGCTTGGGCATCCTGTTTCTTAATTCTTTTATACATCCCCACCCAATGAAATGGGTAGTTTAAGTTTATTGCTCATTTTAAGGGAGCTCCCATGGATTTGAGGACTCCCTCCTTGTTGGGGGCAAGCACCAGCGTGAAGAACTGGAAGGCCAAAAAATTGTCACACGATGGTTTTTGCCAGGAAAGATTCTCTGAGATGTCAAGTCCAAAAGTTCTGGTGAAGAATGACTTTTCTAGGCACTCTTAGTCGTGTGTTGGGAAATGCTGTGGTGGTGGTTTTGTGGATTCAGCGGAGGCAGCTGCGGGTTGAGTGTAACTCTCAGTTCTTCAAACAAAGGAGGACTCTGGCCATGTATGCACACAGGGACACCCCCACACACACACACACCTCCCCATTTGGATTTTTGTTGAAACAGACATATGTGTGGTATGTTGGTTTTTAGTGGTCTGTAAAGGTGTTGCCTATTTTTGCATTTGCTAATCTTAAGGTTCTAGTAAAAAAAAATCCAAAATCCAATAAAAATCTTACTTACTTACTTACTTACTTACTTACTTACTTACTTACTTACTTACTTACTTACTTACTTACTTACTTACTTACTTACTTTTGCATGTTTGCATTTTATTGCCTTTTTAGCCTGCCTTTTTCCTTTCAAGGACCCAAGGCATCTTACATCATTAAAAGAGAATAAATAAATAATTGAAATCAGTAAGTATACAAATAACAAAAAAGGGTCAAAAATGCCATACTTAAAAAACATAAACAGCACCAAAAACACATTTGAAGCAAAGGCACTGCGATCCATTAAAATAAAGAAATAAAACCTTCATAGGTAGCTGCTAGTCCACAAGGGAAAGTGTGCCTGAAGAGAAAGGTCTTGGCCAGCTTGCAGAAGAGACAGCAAAGACGGGGCCAGCTGGGCCTCCATTGGGAGGGAGTTCCACGGCCTGGGAGCAGCCCCAGAGAAAGGACCACAGGACGGAGACCAAGGCCTCCCCTGGTGATCTTGACAACTAAGTAGGCTCATAATCAGAGATGCAATCCTTCAGGTAATTTGGCACCAAGCTATTTAGGGCTTCATAGGCTATAACCAAGCTGCCTAGATGCGCTAAGCACATCCGATCTCACCTGATTTCGGAAGCTAAGCAGGGTCAGGCCTGGCTAGTACTTGGATGGGAGACCACCAGGGAATACCAGGTGCTGTAGGCGCCTGGAGTAGGAACTAGCAAACCACTCCAGTACTCCTGCCAAGAAAACTCCATGGATATGGGGGTCACAAAGAGTCGGTCACGACTGTTACAACACAACACACACACAGGATAGAACCATCACTTTGAATTCTGCCCAGAAATTGATCGGCAGACAGTGGACCTGCTGTGACCGGGGTTGTGGTGGTGGTGGTGTTACGTGACCAGCCCAGGTGAGCAATCTGGCTGCTATGTTTTGGACCCACTGAAGCTTCTTGACACTTGCCAGAGTTGCCCCTACAGAGAGCGTATTCCGTTAATCCAGCTGGGATTAAGGCGTGTGGTTGCCATGGCCAGATCAGACCTCTATCTCGGCATCCAATCTTTTATTACTAAGGAAACATCCAAACCATTTCAGAGCAGTGACAAAGACTTCGGTTCCCGTCAGATAAGAGCTGTCTTGGGAAAAGCCAAAGGAGGCACTCAGCATGAATTTGATATTTCTGGCGTTGCTCAGTGGGTTTAAGTGCAGGGTTTGAAAGTTGGAATTGCAGGAGAGGAGTTGGCCAGTGGGGATTACATGCCTGCTTCTATGTGGGCAACTTGCACAGGACTGCTGGGTAGCTCAGCAGCTTGGAAACCAGAGGTTGGGAGTTCAATTCCCCACTGTGGCTCCTTGATATGAGCTGGACGTGATGATCCATGGAGCCCCTTCCAGCTTTGCAGTTCAAAGGTTATTATGGGTTAGGTTGCCAACAGGTTGCCACCAGAAAGATGGACCGGAGGTGAGCCATTCCTGAGCTCATGAGAAAGCCCTGGGAGGGTCAACCGTTGTGTCAGAATCAAGTTGAGGGCTTGTTGCCCTTATCGCTTAGGCGGGAATCAAAAGTCTTTAGGCCACAAGAACTATTCAGCCTGGAAGCAAGAGAAGAAGAAGTTGTCCTAACTAAAGATGTGCAGAAAGCTGTGTTGGGATCAGAGCCATAAGGCTCAATTTAAATCATGATTTTCTACATAAAGACTTGCTTTTGCAGGAGTTGTTTTAAACTTAATATTTACAACCAGATGGAGGTTTCATTTTTAGAATAATAACTTTTCAGATTAGTTTTACAGTTATATCAGAAAATTACTGATTTACTGATTATATATCATTATGTATATATAGATAATATAAAATTACTGTTTTATTGATTATATATCATTAGATAGAGAAAGAGAGAGAGAGAGAGAGATAGCATTATATATACATAGATCAGGCCTGCCCAACAGGTAGACCGCGAGCTACTGGTAGCCCGTGAAGGGTTCAAAAGTAGCCCGCCATCCATCAATAAAAAAGTGAGGGGGTAAGTTCTCCACCCCTCCCTCCCCCATCCCAAGAACCACAACTGCCCCAGCAAATTTCTGGGTCTACCAGCACACTGTCTCAGCCGAGCGGGGCAGTTCAAGGGCCATGGCGCATTGAAATCTGTTCCCTCCAGAATGGATTAATTGGTATTCAGTGCATTCCTATGGGAAACTGCTGCTCTACTTACAAAAGTTTTTACTTATGAGCATGTGCTCGGAATGGATAAAATTCGTAAGTAGAGATTTTAGTGTAGTATAGCCCTCAGGCACTTTGGGCTGGAAAAAGTAGACCTTGGCCTGTTCAAATTTGGGCAGCCCTGACATAGATAATTATGGAATTATTGCAAGGTCAACTATCTCCAGTTTCATAGGTTAATCATTCATATTTGGACAACTGATATGTTGTACTTTATTGGAAGGAGAAAAAATCATTACCTTAATAATAATTTAAATAGTTTTATTTAACCAAAACAATAGCATTATATAGCATTATGTATGCTTTGTGTATGCATTATGTGTACATCTTCATCACTGCATTTCTCATCACTGATGTTGTTTCATTCGGGCCACAAGGCCTTACATTTCTTTGTTGCAGTGTTTGCATTTTACACGCATGGCTGCATTACTCATAGGTAGAGGAACTCAATTAAAATATCCCCAAACTGGGTCTCTTTTACGGCCTGCTGTCATTACACGTTTTTCTCCCCAAGGGAGAAAGTGAGAATAATATGATAACCCTCAGGTCGCTATACACATAAAGTTCTCAAGATGTGGAGTACTGTGCTTAAAAGGTTTCACTTTCATTTTACTGCTTGCCCCTCCCTCCTCAAACTTTGCTATTCCAGTGATGCAGACCTGCCCAAAGATTCAAAAATAACCCTCAGGTCGCTATACACATAAAGCAACCTTCTAAAATTCCAGCCCCTCCCTCCTCAAACTTTGATGCAGCTAGTACATTCCAACATTTTAGAGACCGAGTGCCCAAACTGTGATTCAAAACCCGATAACTCATTTTCTCAAGAAAGTGCCTTTCATTTTACAGCTTGCCCCTCCCTCCTCAAACTTTTTAACCTGAATACAAGGTGGCTATTGAAGTGGGTGACATTTTAGAGACCAAGTGCCCAAACAGAAAGGGCTCACAAAGTGCCCATATAGCAATTTAACCTGAATACAAGGTGGCTGTGAAGGGGCGATGTCGGGTGCCCACAGAAAGGGCTCCGAGTGCCACCTTTGTCACCCGTGACATAGGTTCGCCAACACTGTTCTATTCATTGAACATCTTGGCACTCAAAAGGTAAGGATCTTAATTCTGTGTACATACATTCGCAGAAGAACAATGGGGATTAAGGTCTTTTTCTCAATTCTGATGTTTATTTTATAACATTTTTTGCTATGAAGAAGGCATGTTACCACTGCAGACCCAAATGCACAGCTTTGAAAATAGCAAAACCAAGCATCTTTGATAATATCTTTTAGATAGAAAAATTGCCCCAAATAATCAGAAACTTCTGGGAGAGCATGACACTGTGAATGGATTAGTACAGCCTTATGATACATAATTAAAAACTAATTTAATGTTGAATAATCTTTGGACTATAATGTATCTTAACTAGAACACAATCTTTAGACAGATTTTTCCTCAAAAAGCATTTAAATTTTAAAAATCCGATCTAAATTTTAAAAATCTGATTTAAATAAAAATGATTTAAATTTAAAAATCTGATTTTTTTATTTTTTATAAAAAAATCATTGTTTTTTTATCCACCCTGGTTGGGACTATAATCCCTGCTTTTCTGGAAGCTGTAGTCCAGTCACACAAATCTTCACATTTGTAGTTCCAGTTGTGGAGCATCTTGGCAGTCTGGTTTGGAGTGACCCACTTGGTTTCCTTCCCCAAATGGCCATTGTAGAAGGCTTGTTCTCATCTCCATGTGAATGGATCTCACCGTGGTCGATGAATCCATGCAGTCCATATCTCAACCGGTGTGGGAAGATTCCCACCCTTTGTATCTTTGGAGCTGCCGGGGCTTTTTTGTGCATGGATAAAGTCCAGATTATTCATCAAAGCAAGCCTGCCCTGAAAGGTAAACATTCCAGTTCTCCAGCGTGGCTGGAGACCATCTCTTGGAAAGAGGCAAACATTCTTGTCATTATTCAGATTAATAGACAGAGAAGGGTCAGCCTCCTGAAATCCAGCATAACAGTAGATGCCCTAGAACAGTGGTGGTGAACCTTTGCCACTCCAGATGTTTTGGACCACAACTCCCAGAATTCTGAGCTTAGACCGCCAATGACAAAGGAATGTGGGAGTTGTGGTCCAAAACATCTGGAGTGCCAAAGGTTCGCCATCACTGCCCTAGAATCTAGAAACACCATCTGTGCATTTGGGGACTCTTTGTGATTTCTAACCATTGTGCTGCTGGCTTGAACTGGATAGGGATTTCAGTTTTGCTTGAAATCTTCCATACATGGTGAAAGCGTACCTTGGTTTTGACTGTAATCTCTGTAGAGATTGCATACGTCAATAGCACATGTGCACCTGATCACAGTCAGAGGCTGTATATGTTTGGTTTGTTCTCTCTGTCAAAATAATAATAGTACGGTAATATAGAGAAGGCAGGGGCTCACCAGGCCCTTAGTTCTCACAAATATCAGGGGACTACCAACCCTTTGAGTAGCTCGGTGACTCCCATCCTTGGATCCCCAGGTGTTCTTCAACTGAAACTCCCAGAAGCCTTCACTATTAGCTGTGATGGTCAGGACTTCTGGGTTTTGTAGTCCAAGAACATCTGGGGACCCAATGTTGAGAACCACTGGACTAGTCTAAAGGCTGCTTTGTAGGGCGGGGACGGAGCTCAATTTCCCTTACAGGGAAAAAAATGACCCCCAAAAGCTACCAAAATCAACTCACTGTGCTTAAATGAAAATCAGCAGATGAGGAAAACAGCCGTAATTCCCTCTTGCTGCTGTATTAGTTGCTTAAACTCAAAAACAAGAGGGGTCGTATGATTATTACGTTAAAAGAATGTTAAGAACTCATTAGGAGTTTTTAAGTGCCAATTAAACACTTGGCTGTTCAAATCACTTGGTCTGTGATTTTTTTTTCCTTGATGCCTTGTTGTACACACTTATTTCTCCTTGCATTAATTCAGCCTCTGCCTCAACTCTTTTTAATTGTGACATGATGCAGTTTGTTTGTGATTTGTGTTAGTGACATTGCAATTTTCATTGTTTGTATTAATATTTGCGGAATTTATTTTTCTTTAGCGTTGCTGACTTGTCTTGGTGATGTTACTGACCCTGTTTGTACACCACCCGGAGTAGCTATTGGCTAGATGGGTGGTATCAAAAATAAATGAATAAATAAATAAATAGTTTTAAGAGGGATCATCTTAGAGAAAGGAATTAAAGTGCTAACAGCCAGTGGACCAATGTACCTGTCCTTGGGCTTCACACCCCAAAGGGAAGCGGAGAAGTTGAGCGAGGAAAATAATTTCCTTGATGGGGTGGTGGGTGAGATTTTGCCCAACAGTTAAGTGCTGGGGGAAGTCATGCAGGTGCCCTGTTGAAGCCTCCAGGACTCAGGGCTCATGAGCAACGCCAACAAGGAAAAAAATTGCCTCGACGCCATCCGGCCATGCTTATCTGAAAGCTGAGACCCACTCCCAGCAACGCAGGTCAAGGGGAACTGGCTCTTTTATTTCTCTTTCACTGGACAGGCTGCTGAGACTGATAGGAAGCATTTTATCCTAGGTTAATAGCTCCTGGCTAATGTTCCATCTTCTGAACTCCCGATTAGAAAAATAAGTGTTTATAGAGGTCCAGAACCTTCTTTGGTCATCCCAGTTGGGAAATGATTTAGTGCGGCCTGTCTGTGGCCCTTGACCTCTCCTCTTCTTGCTGACCTGCTAGCGGGTGAAGGAAGGACCTCTCCTCTTGCTGACATGCTAGCGGTAGGAAAACCATCATTCATCTTGATTCCTTGTACAGCTCCTGGCTTTCCATTGTATGGAAGCATCCTCCAGGCATGTTCAGAATCCGTCCCTCCTGATATTTTGGACCACAACTGCCAGAATTCTAAGCCTGTATTTCCAGTGGCAAAGGACTGTGGGAGTTGTGGTCCAAAATATCTGGAGGGCCGAAGTTTGGACATGCCACCCTAAGCTGTCTTCTCCATCCTGGCCAACACATTTGGGGACCTCTGGCGTTGGAATGGACACAATCCATTCTCATGGCACCAAAAGGTTTTGGAGTTAAGAGTTGAAAGGGTAGACTGCAGAAGTTTGTGGAATTACAAGGCTGGGAGGGCAGGGGTGCCTCTCGCATCCCTCTGAAAACCCAATTAGGTTTTCTGTAAGTCATGAGTGACTTCTTCTTGGGAGGTTGAGTTGGGCATTTTCATCCGTGATGTTTACCAGAAGGAGTTTCACATCTTCCTCAGGGAGAGAGTGAAAATGCTTGTACTCCAAACTAGGTCTTTTAAAATAGCTGTTCCTTAACAGACGTGTGAGATGCAAAGCACAGTGGGACCCCAATCTTGACATCTAGGTGTGTCTTCATTGGATTCAAGACTGTTCCTCAGAAATCTTTCTTGAGGGCTTTGAATTTTTAAAGGCAACTTTGCACCCGCTGGGTTGATTTTGGCCCTCCGGTTCTGTTTTAAGGGAGGCTCTTCTGCCTTCTCCGAAGCTCACTTTGATCTCTCCTCTTGCTGTTGTCTACTTGGATTGGGACAGTTCGACGCAAGTTTGCAAAGTTGTTTTGAAAACACAACTTGCTCCCTCTCATGGCTGCAGTGTTTGCAAACAAGGGCTGGATACTTGTAACAGTCTTGGAGAAGGGCTACTTCTGCTCTGCTTTTTGTTGCCTTCTTTTTAAAAAGGCAGTGGGCTTGGTAGGGGTGGGGGAGGAATGATGTAAAACTGGAAAATCTTATGCCAATCATTTCTTTCCTGCTTGTGACTTTATTAAATGAGAAGTAAGGAAGGCCACTGCACTCATTTCTTGAAATGTTGCTTTTTAGTGATTCGGCTTGGCCTCCACCATGAGGAGTGTGCCGGTTGGATTGTTTGGAGAAGCACAAATCTTATAATGCTCCGTTTTGGGGATTTCTACCTAACAAATCCAGTCCTCAAGCTCTCCAGATGGGGCTCAGCTGGGGAGAAGGCCTCGCTGGCAGGCCTTAAGGTCTGGGACAGGCCTAAGTTCACCCTAGCTTCCTGGGAACCATAAAACAAAACACAAGGTGAAAAAAGGAGCCTTGTGGATACCTTAACGGCTTACAGATCCCTATGTGCCAAACCCTTAGTAAGAATGTTAGCTTCATTTTCACTCCTTTCTCCTTTTATTTAGACATTTTTTGGGCCAAAGGAAAAGGAATACCTCTCTCTCTAAGTGGATGGGTAGGAAAGGGCAGAAATCAGGTTTCGCTTGTTGCTTGGACCTGCGGGGGGGCCTTGCTGACCTTGTTTTTCCTGAATTTCTCATGTTTACAAATGCCAGGTGCAAATAGTTGTTTATTGCTGGTCTCTTCCATGAAGATGAAACTGAGCTCCTTCCTCCACTCCCTTTTGGCCCGGCATTCTCGGTTTTGCTACTTTGGGGCTTAAATTATCTGTTCTGATCCGAATGTTGGGGTGGGTGCACTGGGTGGAGAACGCTGGCTGGAGCCATCGGCGGTTTTCTTCCCTGGCTTCACCAAAACAAGCACGTGTGCCAGTGCCCGTTTTGACCCCAGGCAGCCTCTGATGGGCCCCAAACCCATTAACTTCATAAAGGGCGTGATACGGGGTGCAAGCACAGGATGGATGGGGCTGAGCTTTCTTGGCAGGGCTCGGAAGATGGTGCTTTGAGTGGCCCCCAGCTGCAGCAGGTGAGATAGGACATAAGTATGCATGGATGCTCGTCATCTCTGGTGGCAGCTACAAACGTGGAAGATAAGCTGTGATTGGGCCAAACCAGAATCCATTGGCCCAACATCCTGAGATGGGCCTTGGCGGGCATGAAAAGTGACTCCTGTGACATGGTGGTGCATTTGTATGATTCAGGACTGAGGAAATGATAATAAATCCAAGGCTCTGGTAGGAGTTATCAGATGATAGCATGGAGTCCACTCAGGTTGGTTTCTTAAAATGTTTCTGCCCGGCAACGGGAGGGATTCTGACTCCCGAAACACAATTCCATGTGCCCGGCCTCTGAACTTTTTAGTTAATGCAAACCTGGAAGTCATGGCAGACGACTGTGAAGAGCGCTAGACAGATGGGTATGTAGCAGAGAAGGGAAGTGCTTATGTGAGTTGTTGCATCGCTTGGCAAGACTTTGCATTGGTGAGCAAGGAACAGTTTTGTCCTGGGGTAAAATTTCATCGCTGAAAGGCAGGCCAGGAAGTTGCTGTACAAATCCAGTTGTGAATTGTGAAGCCACACACCTCAGGCCTGCACCGTTGTGTAAGCACAGAGAGATCTGTCCTCAGGGTTGGAAGGTGCTTTGAGGAGAAGTGAAGATTTCGGGCACAAAGGTGTTTTCTTAAGCGGCGTCCTTGTCAAAGTGTTAGGCCCGCCTCTTAGTTAAAACCTAACAAGTTGTGCCTCACACAGACACCGTGCCTACTGGTCTTCCGCTCACTTACGTAGTCAACGAGGGGAGCTTGCTTTCTACCAATGTTTGTGTGACTCAGCATCTTGTTGGTTTCCCTTGGAGCAAAAACAATCATGATGACGTATCCGTAGGCTGGCTCAGGTAGGTTTGAAAAATCCTCTGAATCATTCCGAGGCGGAAATGTCTTCCATGCAAAACGGCGCCACACACCCAGACTGTTCCTCAGCAGAAAATAAAAAGCATTTTTTTTCTGGGAGAAGCTAGGTGCCTCATCCCTCACATCACAATAACCTTCCTGCACCCCTGTAAGGGAGGTAGGAGCAAGAGCAAACCACTGGTCCAGGATCACCCTTCATGGTTGCTGGGTGTCGAAACCCGGTGTCCCCCAGACTTTTTTTAACACTCAGACTCATCTGTGATGCTGGTTCTAGAATCCACTCTTTCTCCATCCAGCGTGAAAATTTGGCTGGCTTGAATCTAGAGTGGAATGCAAACACGGGACAGGAGTTCCCAAAATGCTCTAAATTTCTCTGTAAAGGCAATGATTCCCAGTCATCCAGGTGAGTTTATCTGGAAGTTGAGTCATGGCAAGTGGACTTCTTTTTCTTGAGAGAGAGAAACGTTTCGCTGCTCGTCCAAACTGCTTCGTCAGTCTGAGGAAAGCTAATGGTGAGGCCTCCATTTTATAGTTCACTTGATTCTTTCCTTCTTCGCTAGCCGCACTCCTAATCCGGGATGTGTTTAGCACCCTGCCATCAATCCACACACCAATGGCATCTATCAACATTGAACTGTCTGGAAGCTGGGCATACTATGATAAAGGTGGGGTATACATACATTCAATAAATAAAAGGCCCAGTGGATTGAATTGCTTTACCTGCTTTGCTCTCTGACCTCAGCTCTTAGCAGTATTGCTTTGTTCTGCCAGCTAGGCATTTCTGGAACAGGCAAAGAACACCTCCATAAAGCCCAGGGTGTGATTTATGGATTTAATACTTGTGTGGTCTCATAGCTGCGACATCTCAGAACAGTGAATAGATGTCTGTTCTAGGTTGGCGACTCAGCGCTCTTAGGAACAGGCCGAAGGATTCTTATAAACTGGAGATGCATTGGTTGCGTTGTGATGTACTCAAAACCTAACATGCACAAGACTGGGCTCTTCTGTTCGTTTATCCAGGCTGTGTTTTGTTTTTAAGCATACCTTGTTTTTTTATGGAACGGGTCCCTTTTTGAGTAGGTGCCGTTCGGAAGTGGGGAAAGTGAGACAACTCGCAGAAAGTAGCTCACAGGCTGCGATACAAACGCTCCCCGTTGCTCATCTTTTCCTCCGTGATGGGCTGGAACTTGTTCATCCCTTTGGTTTATTGTGCTTTTTGGGGTTTAAAAGGCATCCGACAAAGGTGCCAGTTCACAGGAAAAGCATAGAAAAAAGAATGAGTTCAGAGAAAAAGAGAGGGTGCCTGAAAGAATATGTTTAAATGTGAGCTCTCAGGCATATCCTAAAAGTTGTGCATGGCTAGGGGGATGGAATCCTACAATAATGGAGTGAAGACCATTGAGTCCTCAAGGCAAGACTTGGGGAATGGTCAAGGGGTGAACGCAGGGCAAGATAGCCTGAAGGAATGGAACTATCCCTACCTTCTTGAACCATTGTCCTTCCTTCCTCAGCAGAGTGACCAGCTGAGCACATCATGGTTTGTTCCTTTTGGGTGGACAAAGGTACGTCGGTTCCTTCCAGTTCCTGGACTTCCACAAAGCAGCCCCAACCAGCACATCCAATGGTGGGGCAGGCTGGTGGTTGCCTGCCCACCCTCCTCTCAATTTAAGAAGCCATCTTGAGCCCCCCTTGACTTTGAATTCAAGACCCAGGCTGAGCCTGAAAAGGGACTCTCGGCTCACTTGCTGTGAATCCCAAGTGAGATGCTGGAAGGCATTTCTATTCCACAGAAGATACAGTTTTTCAGTGAGAGTCCAGAGGCAAACCAGGGTGGCCTTCTGGATTTTGGGGGGGACTACAGTTCCCAGCAGTCCTCACTGTCGGAGATGAGGCCTTCCTCGAGGCTGCGTTTGTCTAGTGCTGGTTTGATACATTTGGGTTCCTGAAACTACCCTCTCAAATTGGTTCCTTGGTGGTCCCCTAGTTTAGATGGGCCCAGTTCCTCCCGTATCCAGGGTATAGACTGGTCACTGTTCCCTCTTCACATACCTCCTTGGTGGTAGATTTTCCAGAAAAAGTCCTGCTACCCAGAATCAATTGAGATTTAGCTCATTAGATTTATATTTGGTAAGCAAAATAAAAATGGCTAGTTAATTTTATGTGTTCTGTAAATGTCCCATTCCCCCACCCCCAATAGCTAAGTAATTAAACTGAGATTTGATTGTGGGGTGGAAAAATTCAATAAAAGTCTGCTTAGTGTGGTTGAAACATTATATTTAACCATAAAACTTTCCTTACAGGTAGTTTTTACTGGAACCCTTGTGAATATTTAAAGATGCAACAACTCAGGGCATGTTTCCCTTGCATTGTGTCAATTTAAAAGCCTGGAAAACAGTTAAGACACTCATTTTAATATGCTGTGAAGAACAGCAGGCATAAAGGTATTCCCAAGGGCTAGCCACCTAAGAAGAACAATTAGAACTTGGATCTTAGATTTAATGAGGGCCGTTGCCCGGTTGAATAGCATTGATTCAGTTACATTGTGTATGTTGTTTTTTGGGTGCATTTATAGGAATAAAAACTTGATTCCTTTTCACTCCATCTCACTCACTGTTGTTGTCTGTTGTGCGGAGTATGGGTGGCCTGTTTCATGTGAGGTTAAAATCTTGGGTCTTCCCTAGGCCAGGGCTGCCAGCAGGTGTGGTGGGCAATGTGAGGCTGCAGATAGATTGATGGGCTCAGAGATCTGGGTTCCGGTTTCCACTCATTCTGGACACTCGCATTTGAGATGTGAAATTGGTAAAGCCACTCTTTAAAACATCTCACTTTTTTTCTGCTCTCAGCATCCTTTAACGGGCACATCAGCCCATCTAGATAAATCGACCAATCATCATCATCATCCACTCAAACTGAGGCTTGGAAGAGTGAGAACAGGCAAAAGGAAATGTCTCTTTCCTCAGCGTGTTGTTCGTCTGTAGAACTCCTTGCCACAAGATGTGGTGTTGGTCTTTGGCTTAGATCAGGTGTGTCCAAACTTTTCGCAAGGAGGGCCAAATTTGGTGAGGTGAAAATGTGTGGGGGGCTGACCATTCAGCCACATTTGGCCCCCCAGGCTGGACTTTGGACAAGTCTCTATAACATGCAAAGAGGTGGGAAGGATGCTGCAGCAACGGAGCTGGGGGTGGGTAGGCTGGGCAGGTGGCTGGGAGGATGGACAGAGGCAGGGAGGGCAGGCAAACCATAAAAATGCAAGCTAATGCCTCCATCCAGTAAGGGGAGGGGTCAGCTGGTGGGAATGCATGACATGCTGAGCCGGTGGGTAGAAGAAGCCGCGGGCCACTCAGAATTTGAAAACGGGCCTCATTTGGCCCCCGGGCCTGACTTTGGACATGCCTGGCTTAGATACCTTTCAAAGGGGATTGGGCCGATTGCTGGAGGAAAAGTCCATTGTGGGTCACAAGCCATGATGGGGAGACGTGTTCTCTCCATGCTTAAAAGGAAGGTACCTCAAAATGCCAGAGGCAGGGGAGAGGCATTGGGAGGCATGTATCTAGTGGTCTCAGGTGCTCCCAGAGGCATCTGGTGGGGCCACTGGGAGATCCAGGAAGCTGGACTCGAGGGGCCCTTGGCCTGATCCAGCAGGACTCTGCTTAGGTTCTTACTGTCAGATTGGAACAGCACAGTGGGAAGCGACCCTGTGAGTCATCAAATCCAGCTCTTGTGAAGGAGGCACAGCATGGGATCAACCTCCCAACATCTGGCCAGATGTTTAAGCCACTCAGCAATCCAGAAGTTCTCTATGTGTCACTTCTATTTGTTGTTATTTTTTTAAAAAGAAAGACATCTTTAGCTGTTTAATTTCTAAGTCACGCTCTTGAAAAAGTGAACCATTTGCTTGCTTGCTTGTTTTGTAAAAACTCCTCCATCGCAGGAGAGGGATCTGAGGGTTTTGTCTCTTGTGTTGGGTAGGCATGGGTCTTTGGAGGGAGACCGAGGTTGCCCATGGGCCACCTCATTCCCGCCTCTACCCTTGACACTGGGATGTCCCGTTCACCACATGGGCCTTCTTGCGTGCGTTGAGGGGTCATGCCGTAATGAGTTTGGGATGGTTATCTCAAGATCGCCGTGCTTCCAAAGAAGTATTTTCATACAATTGGGAGAGACCAGAAGGTCACCGATTCTGATTCACAGCACCCGAACAAGACGCTCATTGTATCAGCCCTTTGCAGATGGAAATCTGCATAATTTGTGCCATGGCACTCCAGAAGGAGGAGCCAGGATGTGATTGCTCTCTTTCTCTGGAAACCCAGCATCCAATTTGGGGCACCAGACTTGCATTATTTTCTTTGAAGCCACGACTTCTTGCTCAGTCCAGAAATCGCTGAGCAGACGACTCTACAATCTGTGACTTGTGCTTGTGTGTTGCGTCATTACCATTGTGTGACCCCATGTCCATGGAGTTTTCTTGGCAGGAATACTGGAATGACTTGCCAGTTCCTACTACAGTGGTATCTTGTATAAAGGAATTAATTCGTTCCAAATGAAAATATGTTAAGCGAATTTTCCTTTATACAAATTTCCATAGGAATGCATTGAAAATGGAGTAATCTGATTTTTATGTTATAGGCGATTGATTCTGTTAAGCAAATTTTCCCTATCTCCAGACTTTTTTGTGTTGTACAGATATTATGTTATACAAACTGTTATAAAAGGGTCCACTGTATTTGTTTTTACTTGGTCTTCCTCTTGTTTTTTAAACCTCTTCTTTTCAAGCAGGCAACTTGCAGGGAGCAAGGCAGGCATAAGCCAGTATTGCAGGCTCAGAGGTCACAGCAAACTCAGGGCTTTAAACCATGGTTTACAAGCCAGCGGAAAAAGCCCAACTGCACGGTGCTTTATTGTGATGCAAATCAAGTCCTCACTACAAATTTAAAATGTCAAACTCTGGGTGGAAGTGGTCTTCCGGAGCCTTCAGGCTTCTGCTCCGGCCGTGCCGAAGCCTTCACATGCCTAGTGGTTGTAGCTAATGGCAAGCTGAATCCTGCAAATGGCTTTTTAAAAATATCTACAGTAGGACCTCCATATCCACTGGTTCATTAACCACTGATCCATGGTTGGCAGAGGAAAAAAATTAAATAAATAATTCTGCAAAGCATGCTATTGTCACAAGCAGCAGCTGTAAAGCAAGCTACTGTCATAAAACAGCATTTTGGGGGAAGTTGGTTCTCTCTTATCTATGATTTTTTTTATCCATGGGGAAATCTGGGACTGATCTCCAGCGGATACCGGGGTCCTACTCTTTGTTTCAAAATAGTTTTCCTGAATAGGACAGGGAATGAGTGGGATCGTTCAGTGGGAACGGTAAACCCTCTTGAAAGGACACATCTCTCTCTGCGTGAAGTTCATTGTGACTCTCTAGATATCACCGTTCAGGATCCTCAAGACATGGTCTTAATTCCAGGTGGCAGAAACTAAGTCGCTTTCCCTTTCCGTCTCTGAGTCCGCTCTTGGGTCTAAAAATAGCCCCTTCTTTCTCTTTTTGTATTTATAGACTCCAGATTAAATTCAGAATCAGAGCAGGAAGGTAGTGGTCAAGTGGGAAGCAAGCTCAGCTCTTCCATACAGGGTGGATAAAAAAATCAATTTGAATCACAATTTAATTTTTAAATCCATTTTTAAAATAGTAAATATTCTCCCCCAAAATCAGTGATTTAAATTAAAAGATCAAACTGACCCTGCTGCTTTGGGGTTAAAGTTGAGGGCTAAACTGTGTCTCTAAATATCCTGTCTCATCATCTTGTGACTCAGGGATAAATCATTATAAAGATTTGTGGACCAAATACTGTAGTCCAGTGTATTCTGTATCTGCCCCAACACTTTGACTTTAGGAAGATAAGAAGCCATAGGAAATGGGTGTCTTGGCAGACAGCGTACATAACTCCTTGTACTCTTTCAGTTGCTGTCTGGATTGCTGAGTGGTTGAGGTCTTTGGCTGTGTTGCCAGAGATTGGGAGTTCGATTCCCCTGGGTGCCTTCTGGGAGAAGAGCCAGCCTGGGTGGCCTTGGGCAAGCTGCACACAGTCCCAGGGATCACACACACACACCCAATAGATGGGAATGGGAAACCACTTCTGAGTCCTCCCTACCCGGAAAACCCTGAAAAGGGTTGTCGTAAGTCAGAATTGACTTGCTGGCACGCAAATGCTCACTAATTACTCTCTCATTAGCTGGAAGGTTGCAGTTCAATGCAGTCAAGAGCCTTGGCTGTGTTTCTTCTATGTGACTCCTTCGTAGGGACTTTAAAATTGCAGAATTTTCCTTTCCCTTTCCTTTCAATGAGGAGGAAAAAAGTAGCAGTGGGTGCTGTTTGCCAAGATAAATATTTGCTTACATTTATATTTATTTATGGGCACAGACACACAGGGGTATAATGGAAAGCCCTTGCGATTGTCCTCGATTCTCTGATTAATGTCCAAGAAGCTATGGCATGCAGTTCCACTCTGTTGTCACATTTGATGACAATCTGCTGTTTTTCATCTTCTAGAGAGAGGAAAAAACTAATTTGATAGATGAAGTAATATCTATCTATCTATCTATCTATCTATCTATCTATCCATCTATCTATCTAATCTATCTATCTATGCACATAAACTTTCTCTCTCTCTCTCTCTCTCTCTCTCTCTCTCTCTCTCTCTCTCTCTGTGTGTGTGTGTGTGTGTGTGTGTGTGTGTACACACACACACACACACACACAGTGGACCCTTGTATAACAAACAGCTTGTATAACATAAAATCTGTACCACATAAAAAATTCCAGAGAGAGGGGAAATCTGCTTAACATAATCACCTATGGGAAAAATCCGTACAACACAAAAATGGGATCACTCCGTTTTCAATGAATTCCTATGGGAATTTGTATAAAGGAAAATTTGCTTAACATAATTTCATTTGGAACGAATTAATTCCTTTATAAAAGGTACCACTGTGTGTGTGTGTGTGTGTGTGTGTGTGTGTGTGTGTGTGTGTGTGTGTGTGTGTGTGTGTGTGTGTGTGTGGATAGATAGATAGATAGATAGATAGATACATGTTCCTCTGGGTAAAGTGAGGGAAACTAAGTGTGTGCATTTATTAGACAGGGAATGAGAGAAATAGCTCAGAGTTTTCTGTCCTTTTGGTAGAAAGAGCATGTTTCCTCATTCTGTAAGAATCACACATGCAATGAATGTTTGATAAGTCATTTGGGATTAGAACCTGAACCAGTTCTATTGCCTTCCATGCTTATCAGCGAAGTGCTTCTTGGCTTCAGTTCAGAAGGCTGTGGTGTATTTTGCCTTCGGAATTGCTTGGCCGCTATCCGTGGGCTCCCAGTTTGATGCCTGTGGTCTCTTCATGCCCAGTGTGTTGGCTTATGTGTGCATGGTGCTCCTGTATGCTTTGTCAGTGGTTGCATTCACACGGATGTCAGAAAGTGCCACCGCGCTAAGCACCTCTCTTCTGTACAAACCACCCCAAAAGATAAACCAGAGGGTTAGGAGGCCCAAAAAGATGCAGATTTTTTTTAAAAAAAACACTCAACATGCTTTCCAGTTAGACTACTGTAGAGGATGTTGTGTGGGCCTGGCCTTGAAGAGTGTTTGGAAGCTACATCTAGAGCAGAATACAGGAACTGAATAGCCTGAAGAGCTGTGGGTTTCCCTGAGTTCTATCTTGAGTGTAGAACCCATCAGAAAAGTCATTCTAGGTCCATCCTTGACGAGAGTGGTTCCCAACCGTGGCGTCCCCAGATGTTCTTGGACTCAAACTCCCAGAAGCCTTCATCAGTGGGCATGCTGGCCAGGATGTATGGGAGTTGTAGTCCGAGAACATCAGGGGACCCATGGTTGAGAACCACTGCTTTGCGGGCTTCCTGAGAGCCACAAAGACAGACTCATGTTGCATGGTCCTTCTGGAGCACAGGTTGTTTCAGGGTGGGCTTGTAGGGCTGTTGATCCATTTCTAAAGACCCCAGGCTTGTAAAACCTGGTTCTTAAATTGGTTTTGTCCCTGGTTTGAAGGAGTGTTTTTGTGTAACTGTACATGGTTTCCAAGGGACATTGCAGCCTGCAACAATGATAAATAAGCACATTAAAGAAAGAAATAATTTCCAAGTACAGCTTTAGTGGCCGGTGAGGACATAACACGGACATGTCTGTGCTGCAAGAAACAGTTCATTAATCTGTTTGCTGAGAAACAGATTTTTTTTTAAAAGTGGGGTAGCTCTGTGTACTGGCAGATTAAAAGCCTGAAATCTTGGTCTAATCCTACTAAATGCAGCTGTCTCCAGCCGTATTAATTGGCGTCTTGCAGACCAGGAAGCCGCAACAGGTGTACTTGAGATTTGAAAACACGAGCATGGTGATCTTAAATAACACTCTCAAAGCCCCATTTTATCAAGTATGATATTAATTAGAAGTCTGGCTAGTTATGCTTTTTCAATTGATCAGTTTGTTGTCCCGGTCCAAGATAGAATAAAATAGGCTAAAACTTGGCTTTGAAGGTGATTAGAAAATAATGTTTCCAAACTCCTGTTGTCAAAAGCCATCACGCTTGAAGGATGTGATTTTTGAGAGCCAGTTTTGAGGACTGCTGGGAAGGCAAGCAGGACAATGCAGGGTTGGCCAGCTGCTGAAGCGCTGTAGCGCTGAAGCACGGAGCGCATCTGTTATTTAAACAAGCTCCACTGCTGGTTCTTCTGTTCAGCTGTACGTTATTTCTGGCTCCTTTGGGTTGTTCCTTGGCTCTTATTTTATCGCGGCTTCCCCTTTCTCTGGCCGGAATCGCCTTGCCAAAAAACCAATCCCTTCCTCATTGCTCAGGACCACGAGATGTCCCGGTTAAATCCGCCAGCCAGGCATCTAGCACGAACACCTAATTATTTTATTATCTTAAAGTTCGTCACAGCCTGCCGCTCGGCTCTCCCTACGCAAAGGAGACAGTTGCTTTCAAGGATGCATCTGTTGAACTGGTTCGTCTTGAAAACATGACAAGACTTATTTGTGAGACATACTCCGATTTCTGTGTTTGGACTATACCTCCCAGGATCCCCTCTGTTTTGGGGATTTTAAAATAAAGCAACTCCATGATCCATTGGGTCCTTTCCGGCGGGGAACCTTTGGCCCTCTAGATGATTTTGGACTACAACGCGCAGAATCCCAGGCCTATATTGCCAACGATCAAGAATGGTAGGAGTCCATAACATCTGGATGGCCAGAGGTTCCCCACCTCTGGTGTAAGCACTATCAGGAGAGAGAAGGGGGTGTTTAAAGCCATTGGTAGGATCAAAATCATACAGAACCCCAGCACCCTCCCTCGGAGATGGAAAATATTGGCTTTTCGGAGTGCAAATAATAGAATCCAACAACCAGCCCAGGCGATGGGACATGTAGTCTAAATACCAGGGAGGGTTAAAAAACAAGGTTCACTATTGTTAATTGTTTTGACTTCTATACCACTCCACAGTGACCTTGTTGTTTCCCCCTTTCTATATCTGTTCCCCTAAAAGCTTCCTTAAAAGCAGCCACCAATCCAGATGACAGTTTGCTGCCTCCTTCTCAGAGTGATTGCGTGAACTTGATTCCGTTTCTCTCTTATTAAGTCTTAACAACAGGTTGATTTGAAAGAAAGTGGTGGTGGTGGTGGTGGTGGTGGTGGTGCGAATCCTAGCCCTTTTGAAAGCGTATGGGACGTCTCCTGTATTCTGATCCTGGGGTGCAAGATTCTCTTCTCACCTCCGAGTATCCTCCTGAATCCGGTTTTTCTTGTTGGTCCTCCTGAGACATCCTCACCGCTTCCTGTTTTTCCCTTGTGCCTGGTGCTGTTGATCCCTCTCCCCTTCCCCAGCCCTTATCCTTAAGAGTCACCCATTCTCCTTCACACTAGTGCTGGCTCCATCGTTTTTCTAACTTTCTACCTCCAGGGAAGGGTTTCTGGGCAGCCGTTAGAGTGTTTTCCATGACCAACTAGAGGTGAGGGAGTTTTCCTTTTTTTTTTTTTTTTTTTTTTGGACTACAATTCCCAGATTCCACACGCACGCACACACATACATCCAGAAATTAATCCGGCCTGGCTTTGGCATTCCTGCACCTTTTATAGAAGTGTTCTTGGCCTTCTTGGCATGGAATGGATTCCATAATCCAGGCATGTCCAAACTTCGGTCCTCCAGATGTTTTGGACCACAACTCCCAGAGTCCTTTGCCATTGGGAATACAGGCTTAGAATTCTGGGTGCTGTGGTCCAAAACATCAGGAGGGCCAAAGTTTGGTCATACCTTCCATAATCCATAGGCTCACCTTAAGTTCTGCAGTTTGATGATGATGGTGGTGGTGGTGGTGGTGGTGGTGGTGGTGAAACAGTAATAAAATGCTTACAGCTTGTCCACTTCAATCCTAAACACACAAGTTCCATTTGGCTCTGTTAAGATCTATTTCTAAGACACTTAAGATTTGAGCTTGGAAATTGTGATGCTATCCTAATGAAGAGAAAGTATCCTGAAAAAACAAGAGAGTGTCTCCTGTTCACATCAGACAGTGGAGGAACTGGGTTCCTGAACAGACCTCTTGTTTCGTCATTGACCATCCCTGAAACCTACAAAGTCATGCTCTTAAACTTGTTTCCATTTGTTTAAAAGAAAAAAGAAGAATAGCCCCTCTCCCTTGTATAGCCAGGGCTTCATCCATCCAGGGGACGTGTCTTGAATGTGGGGCGTTGTGTCTCCTTCTGGGCCTCTGAATGACTCGTGTCTCACTTCCTCAGGTCGCTAGAAAAGCAATATGGCCCAAGAAACCAACCACAGCCAAGTGCCTATGCTCTGTTCCACCGGATGTGGATTTTACGGGAACCCTCGGACCAACGGCATGTGTTCGGTGTGCTATAAAGAACACCTCCAACGGCAGAATGGTAGTAACGGTAGAATTAGTCCAACAGGTAAGTGCAGAATGCCCAAGGGGAAGTGGATTGGGTTGTGGGGGAATTTATTATTGGAAGGGAGGGTACTTCCTCGTCGCCTGTGTCCTGGGGCAAGGTGGAGAGCAAAGGGCATTTCCCCTCCAAAGGCAGCAGGGCCGGCCCTGCCCTTTGGCAGAACGAGGCCGCTGCCTCGGGTGGCCATTCCTTGCTTTGGCAACTGCCATGGAGGGGTTGGAGGACAGGGTTCTTGGTTGCTTGCAACTTGCCATACGCTTCTCCCTGCCAGCTCCTATTTTGTGTTGGAAAGGGCTGTTGACATCCGAGTCCCACTGGAAACTCGGGCGGCTCCTCTGCACAGGAAGGGGTGGCCTCTTCAGAGGGTCCTGCCTTGACCAGCCTCAAGCAACCCAATGTCTTTGTCCAGCCCTGTGAGGCACTCCGGGTTGCCAGCCCACTTGAGTGCCCTGGATAACAAGTGTGGGTGCAGTCTTACACTCCAGACTCTTGGTCCACCTTGTCACCCGAAAGAACCCGAGGCCTGCTCTGTTAGAAAGTCCCCCGATTCCCAGAAGGACCTTGATATGTTGACAGGTTTGCTGCTGTTCGATTTACTCTTTACGGTAAGTCAACAGACAGAAGGAAGTCAACGTTAGAAGCACACGGATGTCCCAAGTGATAGCATTTGCTGGAAATTCATTTGGTGGGTCATTTATCTCAATGAAAGATTTCTAGAAAATTGATTCCCAATCTTTGGCTCCCCAGATGTCCTTGGACTATGGCTCTCAGAAGGCTCCACCACCAGCTGTGCTGGTCAGGATGTCTGGGAGTTGTAGCCCAAGAACATCTGGAGAACCTTGGCTCTGCATATCTTCTTGGACAAGGGCTTCCAGAAGGTTCCACCACCAGCTGTGGTGGTCTGGGATTTTCAGTTAACATGTGGCCGTAGAATAAGCCTGGCATGTAATCTCTTTCCTCTAGCTTCAGGCAGCTGCTGTTTGCAGAAACAGAAGGAGGCAGGTGAGAAGGAGGTGTTACGGTGACTAATTGTCTGAGATCTTTCACATCACACAGCTGATGTATGATTCAGCTCTTAAGTGGTGGATCGTACATAAACAGTTTCAATGCAGCTTTTTTTGTCCCTATAATTAAAGCATTGTTCTTGCAGCACTTTTTAAAAAACACACATAATCAAGAGCTTGAGGAAGGCCTTTTCAGACTACAGCTCCCATTGTCTGTAGTCCTGTTGGCTGGGGGATTCTGGAAGGTGTAGTCCCCAAAAGAACCTTTCCCCGCCTTGTGTCGTACGCCTGATCTGAGCTACCCCGCAGCCAATACGGATAGCTCTGCCAGCTGGAAACATGGAGGGAGGTCCGTTTTGCATGTTCAACGGAGCATGTGTTTTTGAAAAAAAATCTCCCCCTTCAAAAGCTTTCCCAAACTTCGGGACAACCTATAGGCTGCATTTCTGAAAAACCCTCTCCTTTTCAGCCGAGATGCCACAGATCCGTGGGGCAGGATGCAAGTCACAATACTTAGGCATAAGACCATTAAGGGCCCATCTAGTCCAGCTCCCTGTATCTCCCAGTGGCCCCACCAGATGCCTCTGGGAGCACCTGAGACCACTAGATACACCTCTCCTGGTGCTTCTTCCAGGCCTCTGGCATTTTGAGGTGCTCTCCTTTCAAGCCTGGAGACATTTTCTGGTTGGTAGCAGACAGAAGACTCATTTCAGAGAGCCTGGCCCAGCAGCTGGCTTTCTACAGGCATCGGGTTGACATCGGGTAGGACCCCAGTGCTGGACAGGAGGGGCCGTGGGACAGATCCAGCACAGCTGTTCACAAGAATGCGACTCTCTCTGCCTTTGGAGTCTGAATTCACCCGCAGGCTGCATTGCTGCCCTTGGCTTATGTTGGCAGTCAGAGGACTGCTTCCTGCAGCCATCCTCTTACCGCTTCCTCCCTTAACTTGGCCTCATCCCCTCCTTGGAGTATAAGACATGGTTGGTTACACCAAGGAGACTTGAGACTCTCTGCTCTGCAGAACCGGCCCAGCCGTTGGACAGCGTGAGGTTGCATGGGAAGGAGCCGTGGGAGCTGGTCTTGGTGAAGAATCCACCTGTCTCCCTCTGTGGGAAGACAGCTGTCACGACTGCCTCCTGAGCTGACCTGCCCGTCTCACCGCCTTGGCGTTGAAGGAAGTTTCCGCTCAGTTTCACAGGGTGGAATAAGGAGTGGTCGTCTTCTCCTTCACCTCAAGTTGTAGCGCTTATTTATTTAGTATTTATTTATTTTTATACAGTGGTACCTTGTATAAAGGAATTAATTCATTCCAAATGAAATTATGTTAAGCAAATTTTCCTTTATACAAATTTCCCATAGGAATGCATTGAAAATGGAGCAATCCCATTTTTATGCTGTATGGATTCTCCCCATAGGCGATTATGTTAAGCAAATTTCCCCTATCTCCGGAATTTTTTATGTTGTACAAATTTGATGTTATACAAGCTGTTTGTTTATATAAGGGTCCACTGTATTTATATACTGCCAGATTTTCCCAGACGGGAACCCAGTGCAGTTAACCAGGAATAACATACAACAAAAATACAGAGGAAAATAATAATTCGTTCCACAGTATGATGTAAAGAACAAAAACAATCCCAACAACAATCAGTAGAACTAAAATTTAAAAAACTAAAAATACAAAACATTCCTAAGGCAAGATGGCGAAAAACGGGCAGACAAACAAACTCATAACACCTGCTTATAAAATAAATCAACCTCCTTGATCGCCAAAGGTGGCCGTATAAAGCCTAGTTTTTAACAGCTTCTTAAATGCTTGGGACCTTTCTACCACCACATTACCTCCTTGAGGCTGGATCAGATGTAGAGAATCCATTCCCACTCGGTAGCTCTATTTTTTATTGTTATTGTTATTGTTGTTGTTGTTGTTGTTGTTACTACTACTACTACTACTACTACTACTACTACTACTACTACTACTACTACTACTACTACTACTACTACTACTACAGATCTAGCTGCTCAAAAGAAGATTTAACGATTTCTACGGCTGGCTTTTTGTTTGCATGTTTCCAAAAAGTGATTTAGAAAACATGTTACTTTACCAAAAGGAAAAAGAAAAGAAAAAGCCACAACCACATCTGTATGCTGCTGACCTGTAATTGCAAAGACATTTTGCTCCAACCACATCCTCATGGCCTCAGCGCCCACGGCAGAACACAAAGCTTATCATGAGACTGTACTTTGATTCTCACCATCTCCCTCCTCCACTCTTTGAGAAGCCCCCCCCTTGCTGTTTCCAAAGTAACTTAAGAAGTTCCAGTTAATGCTGCACAAGGAGGAGATACATTGGAAGTGTCATGGAACATTGTTTCCCTCCTGGGTGGCCTCAAATGAATTGCAAGTGTATCACTAGTTCCTGGAATGAGGCACAGGATACCTGTGCATAACTAGTTTCCCCCCAGCCTGGACCTTAACCATGGTGTCTCTCTTCCAGCAACTTCTGTTAACAGCCTAACTGAATCTTTACCCGTTCAATGCACCGAAGGCAGCATCCAGGAAGCACCGTCAACAGTAGAATCTACATCTATACCGCCTATGCAACCAAGGTAAAAATTGTCCATATACTGAATGCTAGCATGCCGTTATCCCTTGGTAGCTGCATTGCCTGTTTTGGGATAAACTGGTAATGGCATGGATCCCACTCTCTTTTTAATAGACCTTTGACCAGTAGTGCAATATTTATCCAAGCTAGCCTTATTCAGGACTTGGAACTACTGAGCCTTCAGGCTGAAGATAATAATTAAAAAAACCTCAAGAAAAACATATTTGTACAGTAGGACTCCAGTATCTGCTGGGGACCGATTCTAGGCCTTCCCACACATAATGAAAACTGTGGATAAGAGAGAACACAAAACCCCAAAACTGCTGAATTATGACAGTAGCTTGCTTTATGGCTGCTGCTTTTATGACATTAGGTTGCTTTACAGCTGCTCTATGTGACAGTACCTTGCTTTGTGGCCACTGAATTATGTGTTTATTTTTTCCTCTGCCAACCGTGGATAACTGAATCAGTGGATAATGAATCAGTGGATACTGGGGTCCTACTGTATGTATTTCCAGGATGTATTTACTAGAACTGGACAGTAGAGGAGCCAGAGACCATGCAATGTATAACGTTTGATGCTTCTGCATTTTTTAGCATTCAAGGAGTGGGGACATGGAACCAAGTCCCACATATATACTGTGTTCCTATTGTAATACATCAATTGAGCTCAAAACCACAGTGACATTATAATTTCACAAATTAAGCAATAGCATTTATTGTTGCTGTCACCTTTTTCATTGGATGTTAAGGTACAGTCCCCCCCCCGCCATTTCGCAGTTCAGGTACTGCGGTCCCACTACATTGCAAAATTGCAGTACCTGCACCTCGGAGCTGCGGAGGGGGGCGATCGGGTCACTCCACGCCGCCCCCCACGCTCCTCTGAGAAGCCTCAGAGCCACTGGGGGTGGGGGTGGCAAGGGGTGATCGGGTCGCTCCGCGCCACCCCCTGCTCCTCTGAAAAGCCTCGGACAGGTGCGTGATTGCCCCTTGCCCCCAGGCCCCACCCCACCCCCTTCCGCATATCGCGGATTTCCGTGCATCGCAGGTGGGGTGGGTCCCTAACCCCCGTGATCGGCGGTGTGTGTGTGTGTGTGTGACTGTAGCATATTCTGAACAATTGGGATTGGAGTCTTTCAACGTTAAAGGGATTGATTAGCAATACATGTTTCGGACCCAAGAAACCACATAATACAACACTCTGCCCTTTAAAAAACATGACAGTGATCATAACAGATTACTTTTCAATGCACTGCTGGTGCTTTCAATTTAAAAGTAATGTTTCCAGATACCTATGATTTGCTAGTTACAGGAAAGTTGGAATTCCTTAATGGAGGTGGGGGGGAAATCACACCCTTTTTTTTTTTTGCATTTTCAGCCCTGTCTCAAGCCCGTCGTCACTCTTAGCAGAATCTGTAGCAACATGTGAAGTGGAAAGTACGGACGTAGCGGATAAGACGGAACCCGAAAGAGAAGATGTACAAGGTTAGTGTACTGGCCAGCTGAATGCTGTCACACAGTCTTGACTGTTGGTGTCTTCACTCCATTGGTTGGCTTTGGGTCTTGGTCTTCCATGGCCGGAGAGCAACAGCCAAGCTACTGTTGTCCAGCTTGATTTGAACTGCTGCTCTGCAGTTAGAGGGACCCATGGCGCAGTGGTTAAATGCCTGTCCTGCAGGTAAAACTGTGCTCACAACCTGGGCTTCAATCCCAGGTAGCCGGCTCAAGGTTCACTCACCCTTCCATCCTTCTGAGGTCAGTAAAATGGGGGAGGCAATGTGTAGCCTGCATACTGTAGTTAAAACTGTAAACTGCCCAGAGACTACTTGAAGTGTTATGGGGCAGTATATAAGCAGAACACTTTGCTTTTTGCTTTTATAAAAGGATGATGATGATGATGATGATGATGATGATGATGATGATGATGATGATGATGATGATGATGATGATGGGATGCTGGTGAGAAAAACTTTGGCTGCTCTGGCTTGTCAAAATGCTGCAAACACGAAAAAATGTTGAAGCAAAAATTTTTGAAGCAGCAACATTTCTGGAACCTTGACTTGATGTGAGCTCTTTACTAACTGTTTGACTTGAGTCGCAGGCTTTACTTTATTTACGGGTGGGTGGCAGCCACAACCCAGAATCGCCACCTCCAAACTGCTCCTGCCTTGCTTATGTGCCTTCCCCTCCTTTGTTTATTTATTTATAATTTTAGTCTTTATTCAGTCTTCACAATGGAAGCATTTTATTATATTTTTGTAACCAGAATGTTAAAAATCAGTAAAACACCTGGAACATTAAAAAGTGGAGGCATATAACTTGTGGACTTCCACTGCCTCCTCCTCTCTTTGAAGAGGCATTTCATTTACTGTGAAACCAGCGTTCGTTTGACTTAAGTCACACCAAAAGCAGCCAAATGAAACAAACACACCAAAAGCACAATCCAAAAATGTAAAATAAAGAACTGGAACAGGAAAGGGGAATGAATAAAAAAATTTAAGCAAGATGATGTCAACAGAAAAGAAAAAGGTTACAGAATAGAATGGTCAAAAGAAGGCATCCTGACCCACAGTTGTGAGGGGAAGGGATCTCGAAATGTCTCTTTCTGAAAAGCAGAGGGTGGGTTTTTTTCTCCTGTGTTTCCTGGATATTTGGAGGGAAAGGGGGCTGCCGCAGCTTCCCAGGTGGAGGCTTCCGTAAAGAAGTCCTGGCTTCCCTTGGGGAAGTAGGCGCTCAGAGAGGGAGGAAGGTCTTGAACCGTTTTGTTCTAGGGAATGCCCTCTTGACCTTTCCTCGAATCTCATGTCTTCAGCAGTGACGGAAATCCAAAATGGGGCACTTTTTTTGTCAGAGAACGCAGAAAGGAAATAACGTGTGGCGAATCGCTCATGTTGTGGCTGTTTTAGACCTTTTGGAAAGTGGCAAAAAATGACACAAGAAGCTGTGGAGGGCCTGGAAATGTAATACTGACCAGGTTTAGGGGGACGAAGAATCAATCCCCATCCTTTGTAGCTCTAGATCCCTAAACTAGAATATTGTTTATTGCTGGAACCACGACTTTGCTTGCGTTGTTGGATTATAATTCCTACAGTACAACCTAGTAAATGCTTAGTCTGGACTTGTTTTTGTTTCATAGAGATTCAAAACAGAGTTTTTAAAAGTGGCTTTTGCAGCAAAGAAATCAAAGGAAGGCATCGGACTAATTGCTGTTCTGGCCTATTGTTGTCTACTTGGATTGTGGTATCTTCCAGGGCCTCGGAACGAACACACACACACACACACACACACACACACACAGAGAGAGAGAGAGAGAGAGAGAGAGAGAGAGAGAGAGAGAGAGAGAGAGAGAGAGAGAGAGAGATGCTGTTTGATTGTTATTCCCAGGTGATATCAGGGATGGAATTTAGTCCTTCTCAGTTGTGACACTGTGCTGCAGCCCTTTCTGGAATGGAAGGCAATTATACACTACACTTGATCTTAGCCAAAAGGCCAAGAAGGCTATTTAATAGGGTTGTTCCGTTTTAATGGGAGTTTTTTATACTTCAGATGCCAGAATTCTCTTAAGAATCCTGGCAGGCCACAAACGCGAATTGTCCACCTGCAGATTTTGCACCCACCAGGGGAGTGTTAGTGTCCCTATTGGGTGGGGGATTTCGGACTAGAAGCCATAAAACCAGATATTTCCAAGGCGTGCTTAAAAATATGAGACAAAAATGCCATCGGTGACAACATTCTTCTCTGCAACAGGATCCCCTTATCCAAGGGATCAGTGTTCACTCATTAATTCAGCCACAGTCTGTAAATGCTTAAAATATTAAAAGCGGGGTGGGGGGTGGGGTGGGATCTAGAAAAAACTGTTTTCATGTGTTTTACCAGAACTGGCCACTAGAAGGAGCCAGAGGCCAGAGACTGTGCTATGAATATTTCATAGCAGAGAATACAGAGCATGGTCTCTGGCGCTCTCTAGTGGCTAGTTCTGATAATGTGAAAATAATTTCCCCTGATTTTTCTTTCTTTCTTTCTTTCTTTCTATCTATCTATCTATCTATCTATCTATCTATCTATCTATCTATCTATCTATCTATCTATCTATCTATCTATCTATCTATCTAGTTCACTATTATCCAAGTTTTTCTGTATCCACTGGAAACAATCCCCCAGTGGATATGGGGATCCTACTGTGTTAAATAGTCTCTAATATTCTCTGCTTTTCAGTGCTTATAATTGCAATTTTCTTTGCACTAGGAGAATTTTCATCCTAAATCCCTGTGCTGATAGCAAATAGTGATTCCCCGCAGTGCCTCTTGGGAGAAGAGCCAGCCTGGGTGGCCTTGGGCAAGCTGCACAGTAGTCCCAGAATGCACCTAGAGCAGTGTTGGTGAACCGATGGCACGGGTGCCAAAGGCGGCACTCGGAGCTCTTTCTGTGGGCACCCGACATCGCCCCTTCACAGCCACCTATATTCAGGTCAAATTGCTATATTGCAGGGGTGTCCAAACTTCAGGCCTCCAGATGTTTTGGATCACAACTCCCACATTCCTTTGTCGTTAGCAGTCTAGGCTTGGAATTCTGGGAGTTTTTGTCCAAAACATCTGGAGTAATACCCCTGCTGTATTGGCACTTTGTGAAAAAATACTGGGTTTTGAATCACAGTTTGGGCACTCAGTATCTAAAAGGTTCGCCACCACTGACCTAGAAGATGGGAAGGCCCCACCTCTCCTGAATATTGCCTGCCTGGAAAAAAAGGGTCACCATAGGTCAGAGATAGCTGGCTGGAGAGTTCAACTGTTTAGGTATCTGGCAGGGTGTTTTTCTTTTACTCTGCTTCCTGGGAGACGAACCACTTTCCCAGGGCACCTGTAGGCACGATGAACCACTTCTGAGTACTCTCTGCTTAGGAACCCCTGAAAAAAGTCGCCATCAGTCAGAATTGACTCAACAGCAAGGGGTTATGGTTATGATTATTTATTATCTGTCAAGCTGATTATCTCTTGTGACCCTTGAATGAAATCCACCTGGTGTGAAACTCCAAAGTATTTAACCGTGTATGGGAACACAGGCAGCTGTAAAACTCAGTGCATGTGCTTGTTTAAAAGAAATAAATATATATTGAAATTAAAAATGAAGCGGAACCCAGCCCTAAAATGCATATCCCGTTGAACAAATAGAATCAACATCAGTGGATCTTGCCGAAACAATTTCAATAGACAGTACCGGAGAGGAGTTGTCGATGGATAATTCAGATATACCCGACACTGCCAGGGGCTCAGAAACAGAGTGTGATTATGATGCAAGCGTAGAGAATAATATAGACGTGCCCGATTTCCTGGACGAGAGCTCAAGAGGGGAAACGAAGACCTGTGACGCGGCAGTAACGCTAAACACAATAGGTAAGTGAGTTTTGTCGTTCACGGTAGGGTGTAGTGGTGATTTTTCCAAATCTCTGTGCTGGGACGCACAGGGGGTGCTGCGAGAGGGGCTGGAGCATGCTTTGGGGGAAAAGAAAATGACCCACCAAGCTGGGTACGTAGAAGGCCCAACCAGCCCTGGTCAACTCCACGGCTTTGCCTCCGACACCCATGTGTGCACAAGTACTGCCTCCGTTTGCAGCAGTATCTTCTCCAAAGAGGGTGTGAAGGCACACGAGTGTCCCCACACTGCACCATGATTGCATTTCGATCCATCTTTTATAAGAGCCACGGCACCGTCCTGTGGCCCCCAGGCATACAGTATGCCAGGCATACCCAAACTTCGGCCCTCCTGATGTTTTGGACCACAACTCCCAGAATCCTATGTCTGTATTTCCAATGGCAAAGGACTGTGGGAGTTGTGGTCCCAAACATCTGGAGGGCCGAAGTTTGGACAGGCCTGCAGTATGCTGTTTGTTAGGAGCCCCGTGGCACAGCGGTTATACTGCAGCACTGCAGTCAAGGCTCTGCTCAGCATCCGAGTTCGATCCCGACAGGTCAGGCCGCCGGCTCCAGGTTGACCCAGCCTTCCATCCTTGTTCTGGTCACTTACTGAGAACATACGACGGTGTGTTTTTCCACTTATGAGTGAAGAATCCAAGTCTTGATTTGGTATAGGGAGGGAGGACGTTATTGTGTCCCACATTCCAAATGTTTGGAATAATTTGATCTATGAATTAGATAAAGCAGAGATATGTATTATTTATAATTAATAATATATACCACATTTTCCCCATCTATAATATGCCCCCATGTATAAGACGACTGTTTGCAGAGACAAGGTATGGGAAGCTCCTGAGCCACGCAGTTCTCTCCTCAGCTTATTTCCATGTATAAGATGACCCTCAATTTTATATTTTAGACAAAAAATATAGTTTTATACATGGGAAAATGTGGTATATTTAAAAATAATAATATGCCCATTCTGGCAGCCTATATACCAACTTAACACCCCCCTTAAACCTACCACTTGGGGATATAATAATTTGCATTCACTGTTGGAGTGCGTTGGGATCTCCCAAGACCTGGCCCCATTTCTCTACACTCTTTGGCCCAGATGTGGTTCCTTCTCTTTACGCAAACGGGCTCCTTTTAATCCTTTGGCCAATTTTTATTCTTCCTCCTATGAGCCACAATCCAGTTGGATTGCTGCACCAATTAAACTTGGCCTGCACAACAAGCAAAGCCAAAAAATATAAAACTAAAAATAAAGAGGAAAAAAAAGAAGTAACATGCTTCTGCATTTTCACCCAAGGATTTTGGCCAAAGTGGGGGAGAGAAGGGGTTGTTTGTCAACTCTTCTCTTCAGCTGCTTTCCAGAAGCCGCTCTTCCAGGCTTCCTAACAGCTGACCGCCTTTCCCGCATGCCTCTTTGTTCAGATGCTTCTAGATTTCTGTCTTGCGTCCTGATTCTGCTCTAATAATCTCTTTCTTCATTCCTTATCCTTTGTCCTTTGCAGCCGCTGACCTTTCAACTTCATGTGGTCCCATAAAAGAATGAGTGTCTTGCAGCAACATTTTTGACCATTGAATGCACCCTTAGCACTGTTGCACTATTGTTTCCTCCTGGTGTTCTTCCCTTTGCTTATTGGTATTAGCAACATGTTCGTTTTCTCTCTCTCTCTCTCTCTCTCTCTCTCTCTCTCTCTCTCTCTCTCTCCTCTCTCTCCTGGTTGTCATGAATATAGTCCAGGGACATCTCCCTTCATTGTGGAATAAGAGGGGAGATGGTTTTCGGAGTGCATAAGAAACAGGCGGCATTAGCAGCATCACTTGAGAGGCCTCCATGTGCCTGATAGCTAGCGTTCCCAGTTTGGTTCGTTGTCTGTCATCCCCATGTCTCAAAATATTAGTTCCTCCCTTTGCAAAACCCTCTGATCTGGATTCAGATCATAAGTCACAGAACAATTGTGTTTCAGAGTGAGATGGAAGGATCTAAGAGGATGGTGAGGAGACTGGGAACCGAGCCCTTGAGAAGACGGAGGGGAAATCGGAGAGCACTTTCCAAAGACTTGAACGGTGCTCTTACAGAGAAGGGTCAGGATCCAACCTTAATCATCCCTGAGAGCAGGACACTTAATAAGGGACTCCAGCTGCAGGAAGACAGATTTAGGGTGGATATTGGGGGTGGGGGAATTCTTAACTCTTAGAGCAGTGCAGTAATTCAGCCGATCACCTTGAAAGGTGGTAAGCACTCCAACCCTGGAGGCTGTCAACCATCTGTCCTATCTGCTTTGGTTTGGATTCCTCCCTTGAACAGGGGGTCGAGATCAGCAAGTCCCTTCCAACTCCATTATTAAATGAGTCTGTGGCTCTAAGAGGGCATCTAGCCCACCCCTTGTTCCATCCAGGGACCTTTGCGACTGCACCCTCGCTCTTAATTCATCTCCTCTGTCCATCTTGCTTAGTGATGCCTGCTTTGGTAGATTCCCTAGGTCTGAAGCAGAGGCTTCTTTGTTTAAAATATTTTTATAAGCCATCTTTCTCTACCTAAGGCATGCAAGGAAGCTGACAACACAATATGAGAAGAAACAAAGTTAAAAGCCAAATAATACATTGTGACAGTGTTTTAAAAAGCATTAAACAAGTACTGTAAATTAAAACTCGTAATTAGAATTTTCAAGTCATGCTTGAGTCCCTCTCGGACAGCACCCACCCGTGAACTTGGTGTCTTCCAGAGGTGCTGGACTACAAAACCCATCATTCCTCTGCTGGCATAGGCCTTGGAAAAGGTAGTCCAGCATGCCGAGGATGCAGGGTTTGGAGAGAGTTCGCCCAGGAATGACTACTCCGACCATCCCTCACCGTTGCTTGTCCTGGCAAGTGCTGATGGGGTTTGTAGTCCAAAGTCCTGCCAGTGCAGGATTTGACACTTAGTAGTCACTTAGGTGCATTTAGGTTGATACTGATTTAGGGTGACTCTCCTGGTGTTCTGTAGGAATCGAGTACTGAGAGGTGATCCTCGCCATCTGCTGTTTGGCGATGATGTTAATTGTAGTCCAGTGCCTCTAGAGCCATAGGGTGGTCCTGGAGTTCCCCATCTTCAGCTGGAAAAATGAGTGCAGTGCCGTTCCATTGACCTTCCTTAATTCTGGGACATGTTTGTTTTAAAACACGATAAAGTCCCATTGAACTGACTTCTGAATGGTGCTTTGGAGTGCCGGAGCAGATCCCTTAGGATCAGTGGGTCGACTTGAGCTCAGGGGAGCCGTGGTATTTCATCTGAGTTATCTCTGTCTTAAAACAGGAACGTTTTAAGGCTGCTGTTTCTCACGCAGGCATGTTCCAGATGTGGTTCACTACATTGCATTGGAACCAGTTTTGTTCTTCAGAAACATGAAATAATATGGTCCGAGCAGATGTCTGTCTCTTCTTTTCCATCTTCTTTCTTTCCCAGTTCTTTTTCTTTCATTAGAAGTTGTGAGCATATAAATAAGCGCTCATTATCGTTCATCTCTTTTTTTGGGGGGGAGGAACCAGATGTTTTGTGTAATGCAGGCTGGGGAGCATGTGACTCCTTGGAGATGGATGGACTCCAGTGCCCATAATCCCTCACCATAGGCTTAGGCCAGGGGTTACACGGTTAGAAGTTGTAAGGAGTATAATGGTTCATTCTCGGTACCTTGAAAGCACCTTTACCTGATCAGCTGCTTGTGTTGTTGCTGTCGTTAAAAGAGGTGTTTAAGAATGAAAAGTAATTGTAGTCCTTAGAATAACCCCCATAAGGTCAAGGAGTACAGGCAGTTTTCTATAACAGTCCTGGATCAGTTCCATGATCTATTGTGGATACCTGAAACTACAGACAGATAGATAAAATTATGATGATAGGTAGGTAGGCAGGTGTGTAGATAGGAAGGAAGGAAGGAAGGAAGGAAGGAAGGAAGGAAGGAAGGAAGGAAGGAAGGAAGGAAGGAAGGAAGGAAGGAAGGAAGGAACTGATGACAGACAGATAAACAGAAGGAACCATGGGTGGATGGATGGATAGATGGATGGATGGATGGATGGATAGATAGATAGATAGATAGATAGATAGATAGATAGATAGATAGATAGATAGATAGATAGATAGATAGATAGATAGATAGATAGATAGATAGATAGATAGATGGGGACCATAGGCCATAGGGTGAGTGGTGGTGGCCTTCCATCACCACTCCCATCATCATCCAAACACCAAGGAAACATCTAGAGACCCACCGGTTCTTCTCTGCTGTTATGGAGGCATTGAATTATGCAGGAAGTCAGGGCGGGTGAGGGAAAGGAGCGTCCATTGTGGGATGCAGGATTCTTGAAGTTCTGTTTCATCATGCAGGGAGTCTGTGAAGATTCTTCTCATCCAGGGGAGGTTATCTAGAAGCTGAGTCGTGGCAATTGGACTTCTTTTCTTGTGAGAGCAAAATCTTTCGCTCGTCATCCAAAGCAGCTTCATCAGTCTGGGGAAAGTTAGTGGCGAGGCCTCCAATTTATTGTTCACCCAATATTTCCTCAGACTGAGGAAGCTTCTTGGATGAGAAGCGAAACATTTCCTTCTCGCAAGAAAAAGAAGTCCAGTAGCCATGACTCAACTCCCGGATCCGATGCAGTGAGTTATTTGAAGCCAGGCGAAGAGCGTTGGCGGGTGGGAGGCATCCAGCCTTGCCAAGTCAGAACTGGGAAAATGTGCCATGGGTTGTCCTTCCCAGCTGGGAGTCAGCTTTTACAGCTGCTGCTAACAGCCTTGTGTGTACATTCGGGAAACCCTTCAAAATGCCCCCCTGCCCTTCAAAGAAGATTGTTTTATCTGGGTTGGGAGATTTCTATCCCATGCCATTGAAGCGATGATGTTGCAACCATAAAGCCACCTGTTGGCATCTCTAGATTTGCCCTTGGGTTAGATACCTGAAAACCCCAAAGCTGTATATGGGAGAATTGATGCTGTTTGTATCAATTGGCTAGAACTCTGCCATGCACACCCCTCCACCTTTTTCACCCTCTCAAGGGAAAGAGCGGTGGAAGGAGGCACATTTGTCGGCCATGGGCTTGGCATGAGCTTGGATCGCCTTTGGAAAGCCACGGGTCAGGGGACTGCTCCGTGGCGAGGTGGGGACCCACAGCGAGTGTGTCAGGAGCAGACCCTGAGAAGCCTCTGGGTGCAGGAGAGCTGGCCGTGGCCCTCTGGTGATGGGGTGACCCACGAGTGCTGTGTGCGAAGCCTCTCTCTGGGGTGCAGGCTTTCTCAGTTTCTTCGCGAGGCGAAGCTGCATCAAATGGGATGCTCTTTGCGGAGCAGAGAGGCCTGGGCCTACTCTGCTGGGCTTGCGAGGAAAGCTGGAACAAGGCTTTAATGTCCCAGACTGGGTGACCCCATTGGTCTGGTAGGTGTTCACTCACTTTCCGGTCATTTTATACCTACCTGCTTGAGCCTTGATTTGTGTTCCATCTGCCCCTTGATGTGAGGTGGAAAATGTTGCTGTTTTAGACTACAACTACCAGGACCCTTCACCATGGCCCCGGGCCAGGCTGGCTTACAAGGGTTCTTGTAGTCCCCTGGAAAAGTTTATTTTGCCCTCTGTGCCCATTACAAACTGGGAAATTGGGGAGGGGGATTGGTTGTGCATGGGAAGCTGCAGCCCTCCCGGTCATGCTGTTGGACTCCAGCTCCCATCATCCTTGGCTATGATGGGAGCCTCAGGCTTGCGACATCAGAAATAGAGAAGAACAAAGAGGCAGGAAGAGGTCTGGTTTAACTTTTTAAAAAAATGGATTGATCGTCAATCGGAGTCAAAATGGGCGTTGATTTAAATCACAATTTGGATCACAATTTGAGCCACAAAATAAATCGCAAAATAAAAATCTTGATTGAGATCAATTTGATTTTAAAAGAAATCCTTGTGGTTTTTTAATCCGCCAAGGGATGGTTGTGCACCCTTTGAAGGAAGGAAGGAAACTTTCTTCCAAGTTCAGGAGCTGGGAAGGTTTGAGCCTTGGAGAATGATCGTAAACCTTTGGAAGAGCCTTCTTTCAAATCTCAACTCCTCTCTCTCTCTCTCTCTCTCTCTCTCTCTCTCTCTCTCTCTTTCCCGGCCCGCCAACACCTTTCCCTCTTAGCGTCAGCCTCCGATAGCGCCGAGCCATCCTCGGAAGAGCAGGACAAGTCGCTCGACAAACCAAAGCAGAAAAAAACTCGATGCTTCATGTGCCGGAAGAAAGTGGGCCTGACCGGTACGTTCTAAACGCCGCACGTTCCTCGGGAGCCCCCGTTGTGGAGGGAGAGGCCGGCCAGCCTGCAGTGTTTGTCCTTGTGTGCGTCTCTTGACAGTCAGCCTCCCTTTCATGAGGGGACCCGCATGGGGCCCATGAATAGGTGCTCGTGTACAGCGGGGTGGGGGGTGGGGGGTGGCTTATCCGCGGGCTCTGCAGGATATCCATGATCTGGAAATACTGAAACGATCGTTAGCTAAAGACCGTGCTGAGTTAGCACATTTTAGAGAATTCAGTCCTGGCAGCCTAAGGGCCTTTTCACACGACCCCTAAGATCCGCTGGCCCCTTAAATTTGGACCAAAGATCTTGGGGGTTCCTTGCTCTTCCTTCCTCCCCACCAGAGAAAGAGAGGAAAAAATGCAGCTCACCTGGAGGAGCTTCCCGGAGCGCTCCCTTTCTCTTCCCTTTCTCTTCCGTTTCTCTTCTGCTTGCTTTTTTCCCTCCCACCTCTTCTCTTAAAGGGGCGGGAGGCAAAAAAAAAAACACAAGCAGAAGCCAGGAGAGCCCTGCACTCACCAGATTAAATCCGGACCTGGGGATTTTCACCCACCTCAAGCAGGTACAAGAAAGTGCAGCTGGGTTGCGCTTAGGTGGGCGGGGTCGCACTTAATTTCCTGCAAACTCCGGAGCTGGTGGGAAAACACTTGTAAGGTCCGGAGTTTGCAGCCATTTGCTGCGGAGTTTAGGGGTCGTGTATAAAGGCCCTAAGAGATCCAGTGCCTGTCGGAGAAAGGGACAGCGCCTCTCCCAGTTGGGTCTTTCATCCTTGCATGGTCCGGCTGAAAGCTAGCCCCCACCACCACCACCACCTTGGCAAGAGCTTAACCAGGATTGCTTATTATGACGGGCAAGAGCTTAACCAGGATTGCTTATTGTGACAGGGAAGAGATGAACCAGGATTGCTTATTGTGATGGGCAAGAGCTTAGCCAAGATTGCTTACTGTGATAGGCAAGAGCTTAACCAGGATTGCTTATTGTCACAGGCAAGAGCTTAACCAGGATTGCATATTGTGACAGGAGGCAGGGGATTATGGGTGTTGGAATCTGTCTTCATTTCTTGGCCAACAAGTTCCCCCCTCCCGAGAAGGATGGGCTGCAGTCTTGGACATTGCCTGTTTGGGTTTTTTTGTGATGGGCTGGAATTCCAAACACCCATGCCTCAAGGAAGGATCATCCCGCGAACTGCTGGATAGGATCTCTGAGTGGCTTTGGCCTTTGACTGTGGAGCCAGATGCGATGAGTTCGAATCCTGTACTGGACTTCTTGGACAAGGGCTGGACTCCATGATCCAAGGGGGTCCCTTCCAACTCTCTGTCCTAAGATGATGATGATGCTCCCTGTTCCTCAAAGCAGAAGGTGTTCAGCTTCTCTCTGTTTCTCCTCCTGCCTAGGGTTCGAGTGCCGGTGCGGGAACGTCTACTGCGGGGTCCACCGCTACTCAGACGTCCACAGCTGTTCTTACAACTACAAAGCCGACGCCGCCGAGAAAATCAGAAAAGAGAACCCGGTGGTGGTTGGAGAAAAGATCCAGAAGATTTGAACTGCTACTCTGGCTGAGATATTAAAACAAACAGAAACAAACAAAAATATTCTGACCGTCTGCCGACGAAATTGACTTGAGCTTCTTCCCGTGGCACACCCCCACCCCCACCCAGGACCCCCAACACACACGCCCTGCCGCCGCCGCCACCACCACCACCACCACCACCACCCTGGTCCAGAACTTCCATTCACCTCCTCCTCCCCCAGCCCGCCTTGACTTGAGTCATCAGGAACACGTCGGCTTTGTCTCCCAGATCATGCATGTCATTGGAAACCATAGATGCCCTCCCTCCCTCCCTTCCTCTTGTGGGGCAGGACTTAAGACACGCCTTGCACCGTGGTTTCCTCTCCCCCCCCCCGTACCTTCCCCCCAAGGCCCACAAACACACCCCTTCCTCCCGCTGAAGACTTTAAAAATAATAATAACCTTTACACTTCTCGGATTCATGATGACACCCGGTTGGCCTCTTAAATGATTGCCATGGCTATCCAAGTATTATCCTTTGACAATGGTTTTTAATTTTAGTTGAGTGCAGAGGGTTTTTCATATATATATACTTATATATATATATATATATATATATATATATATATATATATATATATATTTATATATATATATATATGAAAACAAATATATATATATATATATATATATATATATATATATATATATATATATATATATATATATATATATATATATATATGAGATGCAAACACAGAGATAGATTGCAAAGGGCATCCGTGCTTGAGTTCTTATAGTACTAAACATGCATGCATTAACTTGGCCATTTCCCCCTCCCCCCCTTCATTTTTGTATATAGCTTTTTTTCTTTTCTCTGCAACACCAATATTTTTTTCCTTACCTTTTTTTTTTCTCCCGCTGGTTCTCCTCCTCTTTTATGTCCTCCTACTACTATCACCGCCACCTCCTCTTCCTCCTTCTGATAACGCCTTGTACGGCACAACTAGCAATCAGTAACTGAATGTATTTTAATCATTACGGCTGCTTGGGTTTTTTTCTATTTCTCTCGCCCCCCCCCCATGCCCCCCATTAACAAAGGTTTTATGCATTTGTTAGCATAATAGCTCGTTTGCACCCACTTCCTATTTATGTAAGAATCATTCGTAATGAGTGCATGTTTGAGGTGTGTGTGTGTGTGTGTGTGTGTGTGTGTGTGTGTGTGTGTGAGAGAGAGAGAGAGAGAGAGAGAGAATGCACACTGAGATTCTAAAGTTGGTGTGGGTTCCCCACCACCCTTCCTCTCTCTCCCAAAATTTAACTTTTAAGTCTCTCTTTTTCTCTATGAATGTTGAGGGACTGCGTGCACTTCGTAGCTGACTGCCGGTTTACCTGGGGGTTCCGTTATGGGGTTCTTTATGTACACCAATATGAAGAATGATGAAGTTTTAACTGTATTGTATTTATGTTCATTCACGTCTTTAACTTTGATTAAAATAAAAATTTTAAAAATCTGGATCCTGAGCCGGTTGGGCAAGGGGCTTTATGCAGGGGCGGCCAGCCGTGTCTCCCTCTGGCTCTTGGTGGATGTGCATGCATCTACTGTATAATAAATACCCAACATGTTTGTGCTGGAGAGAAGAAAGGAAGGGGTTAACAGTCCATCTTATGCCTTATGGGAATTGTCGTCCAAAACTACAGGAGTGGCCCAGGTTGCCTTTCTTTGAGTTTGTTTGTTCATTTGTTTATCCTGCCTTTCTCCCCGAAAGGATCCAAGACACCTTTTAATGTTTGGTGCTACTTGGGTGAAGGGTTTAGACTCGTCAAATGGAAAACTCCCAAGTTGGAAGTCCCAAAGTTTATCCTAGAACTATGAATCCCACCATTCTGCCCGCTTGCAGCCACCCCAGTGGTGCCAGACTACAGTAGGACCCCCATATCCACTGATTCAGTTATCCACAGTTAGCAGAGGAAAAAATTAAATAATTCAGCATCCACAAAGCAAGCTATTGTCACAAACAGCAGCTGTAAAGCAAGCTGTTGTCACAAACAGCAGCCATAAAGCAAGCCATTGTCTCGAAACAGTCATAAAGCAAGCTCCTGTCAGGAAACAGCAGTTTGGGAATTGGAATGGAATTTATTGTCATTGTATAAATACAACGAGATTAAAAGTTGTGGGGCGGGTGGGCAGGCGTTCTCTCTTATCCATGGTTTTTATTATCCATGGGAAGGTCTGGAACCAATCCCCAGCGGATACTGGGGTCCTACTGTACCATGAGAGTCAAAGCTTAGGAATTTGATTGCAAGCACAAATCTTGGATCTCAGCTGTGCACTTGATCCCAACCTGGCCACCAAAGCAGGGATGGCGGGTCCCAGGCTATTGGCAACCTTGGAAATTCTCCAGCAAATGACATCCCCCACCCCACCCCTGACACCCTGGCTCCCAACAGAAACTCTGGCAACCCTGTTTAGAATCTGGGGATCACTTTTTAGCTGTGATCTGTTGCCTAGCAATTACACTGCTCGGAGGAGGAGGAGGAGGAGGAGGATGAGAAGAAACTACCACTACTATTCTAACTTCTAGGAGGCTGGATCATCAGATGACTCTGGATAAATCTTGCCTTTCTCTTGAATCATCATCTTCCAGACACACCATTCCAGCATATGCAGTTTGTTTGTCATAGCGGCCGCAGGCTCAGAATGGAAATACGTCTTGAGAGATGCTAGGAGGCCAACCAGATCCATGGCGAAACATGAAACATCCTGAGTTTGACAGGATGAGGCCATTGTGATGGGGTGTGTGTGTGTATTGTTATTTAATAATATTATAATCAGTTTGTAAACATATTGACTCTGAGAAGACTGTGGAAGGCAGTACAGTTTAGGTCAAGAGGAAGTGTTTGATGGATTGAATGATTGATTGATTGATTGATTGATTGATTGATTGATTGATTTTATGGGAACTAGTCATAATTTACTTCTGAATTAATACCTCTTACTTGTCAGAAAAGAGTCTTTGGATTTTTCAATAGAGCATCTTAATTTTAAAAACACTGCAAAAATTGTTTACATAGGAAATGTGTGTACAGTGGTACCTTGTATAAAGGAATTAATTCATTCAAAATGAAGTTCTGTTAAGCAAATTTTCCTTTGTACAAATTTCCCATAGGAATGCATTGAAAACAGGTTAATCCCTAACCGCGACCGTATTTCTGTTGTACAAATTCACCCTCTAGTCTAGGCGATTCTGTTCAGCCATTTCCCCCTATCTCCGGAATTTTTTTCCTTTGAGCGGATTTTCTGTTAAACAAACCTGCTTGTTATACGAGGGTCCGCTGTATTTTGTGAAATGTACACAAGAAAGCTAGGGCCGTGGTGGCTCAGCGGGCTAGAGCGCTGAAACTGACAGCTGCAAAATCGGCAGCTCGGAGGTTCGAATCCTGGGTGCCATGCAGCGGAGCGAGCTCCGCTGTTAACACCAGTGCTATGGCTGAAATGAGTTCAGCCATGCTGGCCACATAGCCACAGACTTGCACAACACTGGCTCTTTGTCTTGAAAATTGAGATGAGCACTGCCCCTAGAGTCAGACACAGCTAGCACACAAGTGCAGGGGGAACCTCGACCTTGACCTTACACAAGAATGCACCTCAAGTCTACCTCTTCTGGGGAGGTGGGGAGAGAATCATTTGGAACGAGCCAAGCATTGATTCTTCCTGGCCTCTTGAGAATTTTTCGAACATTTAACTCCGTCTCTAGGTCTTGTCAAGTGGACCCCAAAATGCCTTCTTCTCAACTGCCTTGCTTAGCTCTTGCCAACGCAAGCCGGGGGCTTCCTCGAGGGAGTCAGACCATCACAATATTTGTCCTTCCTCTTTCCTTGCTGCCTTCCACTTTTCTCCGCATGGTGACCTTTCCTAGCCACAGAAGTCGGGGCACTCAGAGGTTGGAAGGAGAGGAGCCAACGGCACACATGGGAAGATCTGCAAGGTGGCCCAGCGAGCCCTGGCACCAGCCGAGAATGGGCAGAGAGGGGCATTCAACCTTTAAAGTTGCATTGTTAAATGCCCAGAATAGCCCTTTGGCTGGATGGGTGCTATAAAAAAAAATCTAATAATCAAAATAAATTTAAAACCTAAAAATCAGACTTGTCCTTTTCTGACTCGGCTGGTGGCTGGTTTTCCCTTGCCTTCTTATGAGACCCTGAAAAATCAGCTTGGCTCCCTGAGTGTTCCAGCTGGCATCTTGAGACCTGACAGCAATCCTGGTGTTTGAAGAGGACCAGCATTATGTATCGGCTCCTGGCCACAAGGACCCAGGTCCCTGCTGTGCCTTTAATCTTATTTTCTCCAGGCAGTTTCTGGTTAATCACAGTTGGAGAATGGCAAGGGGTGGAAGCCTGGAGCTGAGTCACGCTGAACCCTGATCCGCATTTCCCCAGGAAGGGGTGGGCTGGAGAACCTGATCTCGGATTGGCTTTGTGGTGGGGTTGTTGTTTTTTTCCCCAAACGAAAGGGGAGGAACTTGGCCACCGAGGGCCCGGGAAAAAAACATCTGGAGAGCCTCTGGAGTTTCTCCCTGTGTTGTTCCTGCAGGAGGGGCAGAAGCATGTCTTTTATCCACGTGGAAGAGACGTCGGATTTCCCTCTCCAGAATTTGCCCTATGGGGTCTTCTCTACCAAGGAGGAGGTAAGTGAAGGCACCAACTTTGCTTTCTTTTGCAGCAGGAGCTCAGCTGGGGGGGCAAACATAGCAAGCAGCTGTTGGCTTTCGGTTCTGCTGGAGGGTCTCCGATCAGAAGGACCAGCTAGCAGAAGTTCCTCACCTCGACCCCATTTCCTGCGATCCCTGGGACAGCAGCGTGCCTCCGCTTAGAGCTGCAGTTTTGGAAGGGAACCTCTGGATCAATGAGTCCAGCCCCTGTCAAGGAGGCCAGTGGGGTGGATCAAACTCCTGATTTCGGGCTCCACCTCCTGTGGCTCATACCCATTTGCGGAGGTTGTTTTGCCTCTTTCATCAGCCTTGCTGCAACTTACAGGATGGTTGTGTGGACATATATATATTTTTCATGCGGTATCCGCTCAAGGGGCATGGAGTCTTTGCACACCAAAAAGCAACACCAGGCAACATTGCTGGAGGATTGTAGGCACAGTTGTGCTGACACTACTCCAAATCTTGGGAACCCTGTCTCGGCAGTATCGTTTTCTATTAAAAAGTAGAAGAGCCGGTGCTACCATTGGGCAGATGACTGCATTTGGAAATTGAAGAAGAAGGAGGAGGAGGAGGAGGAGGAGGAGGAGGAGGAGGAGGAGGAGGAGAAGAAGAAGAAGAAGAAGAAGAAGAAGAAGAAGAAGAAGAAGAAGAAGAAGAAGAAAGAAGAAGAAGAAGAAGAAGAAGAAGAAGAAGAAGAATGCTAAGCTAGTTATATTATTATTGCCTTTTAAAATTTTGGGTATATTTTAAAGTACTGGTAGAGGGACAGCTTGTCCTTCACAATCTTTTTAAAACCAGCCTTTTAAATCTGGTACTTTACAGGGAATTGGGGCCTTTGCAACTAATGATATGCATGCTCACGACCTGGGTTCAATCCCTGGTAGCAGGCTCAAGGTTCACTCAGCCTTCCATCCTTCTGAGGTCGGTAAAATGAGTACCCAGCTTGCTGGGGTGGGGGCAATGTGTAGCCTGCACACTGTAATTAAAATTGTAAACCGCCCAGAGACTACTTGTAGTGGTATGGGGCAGTATACAAGCAGAACACTTTGCCTTATGCTCGCCCAAGAGTTAGAATGCTGGGCCAGATTTTGGAAGACTTGAGTTTGAATCTCCCTCACAGCCACCAAGCTCACTGACTGGGTGACTGGGCCCATTACTGTCCCTCAGGCAACCCACACCACAGGGTTACTGTAATGATAAAGGATGGTGCCTGAAGGGAAATTACACAACAACATTGATAAAAAATATATTTTTCTCTCGGTAGATATGCATAGTATTCTTTTAAAGAATTCAGATGTGCTCTTAACGTGGGCTAGGACAGTGCTGGGAACCTGGGCGTTGGAAAGTGCTGGACTACACCTTCCATCATCCTTAACTAGCTCAACATTGGAAAGAAAGCAGAGATATGTAAGCACCTGCATGCAGACAGAGATTTTAATTTGCATTAAAGAGCATCAGAGTACAAAGCTGAAAGTTTTTTTAAAACAATCCAACATCATTGCATTTACCTATAAATATTTACCTACCACTTAGATCTGATGATTAACCTGTGGTATGCATAATACAGAGAGCTATAATACACTATTTCAAGTTTTTTTAAAAAATAGGTTAGGCTAAACCATGAGGGGGCTGTGCTAACAGTTACGGTCCGACACGCATCAAAAAACAGCAGATGGTTAAAGTGTGTCCAGATTTAAAGGCAAGGCGCATTCAACCCAGCAGGCTTCACAACAATAAATGCTTTCATGCTGGTAGACATACTCCCCCCCCCCCCCCGGTTTGGAAAGGAAGTTTCACTTAATTGTAACAACATGAAGGCTGCTTTCTTAGAGAAACTCAGAAAAAAAAATTGTGGAGGCAACGTGCTTATGGGCCTGGGTAGCAAGTTGTGCATTAACGTGGCTGTTTGCACAAATGTCTGATGAGCAAACATTTCAGGACAGGGGTTTCACAATTCAAAATATCTCGACTTGAGGGTTCTGCTCACCTCCACCTCCACCTTTGTCCTCTGCGGTGGAAGCTGCTTCCTGTCTACTTGAAAAGGCATGCTGGGCTTTAGGATCATTTCTTTCGAAAGGTGAGATGTGAACTCTGGAGCTTGTTGTCCAAACAAGTAACTTTCCCTAAATGGGCACCGAGTCCTTCTCCAGAATCAGTAAGAGGACGGAAACAAAGTGTATTGCTGGAGAACTCTGTGAGTTGCATTCCAAAACCAATTTCCCCCCAGTCTCTGGGGTTATTCTCCTTTTGTTAAGGTCAGCAGCCACAGGTATAAATTCCCGTTAGGGTACAGTAGGACCCCAGTATCCGCTGGGGATTGGTCCCAAGCCTTCCCCGTGGATAATGAAAACCATGGATAAGAGAGAACACCAAAATGTCCCCAAAACTTTTGTGACAGTAACTTGCTTTACAGCTGCTGTTTTCCAACACTAGCTTTCTTTACAGCTGCTATTTGTGATGGTAGCTTGCTTTACAGCTGCTGTTTTATGACAGTAGCTTGCTTTACAGCTGCTCTTTGTGATAGCAGCTTGCTTTGTGGCTGCTGAATTATTTATTTATTTTTTCCTCTGCCAAACATGGATAACTGAATCAGTGGATAATGAATCAGTGGCTACAGGGGTCCTACTGTAATTCCCAAATGGATGAACACTGAAGAGTGTCCCCCACCGAAACAGGGCCTCAGTTGTGCCCTCTGGAAGTCACTAAATAGATATGAGTTTTTTGGGCAGTTTGGCTGTGTTCTGGAAGTTTTTCTTCCTGACGTTGTTGTTACATACTCTGTGGCCGGCATCTTCAGAGGGCAAGGAGCTCAGGGAACTGGGAGTTCTCTCTGTGCTCTGGGCGTAAACATCAGGAAGATAAACTTCCAGAACACGGCCAAGCAGCCCAAAAAACTCACAGCAACTATCAGATCTCAGCCATGAAAGCCTTTGAGAATTCACTGAATAGACATCAAGCAAAACAGGAACACTGAAGAGGAATTTCATTTCATGGGTCTCCTTGGAAATAAGACAAATGTTCTGGGACTCTGGCAAAATTCAATCAAGGCAGCACTTTCGTGCATGGAATTTATGCCCTGCTACATGCCCCAAAGGAATGACCAAAATAATGCTACTGAAATAGCCTGCTTCTGGTTTAAAAAATAGTGTCATTATCTTAACATTTTGATTTGTTTTCAATTTTACTTAAATTTCTTATACCGCCACAATTTTAAGTTGTGCAACACTCAGGTACGAATCAAGAAAGGTTTGTTAGGGTAGCTCCAGCGCTAGGTTGAGAAGAAATGTAGGATGATCAGAACTGATGTTCAGAAGACAGTTCTGCCACTCCGTGGACGTGACAGCTGTGGATGAGACGATGGAAACCAGGCTGCTTTTAAGAATGGAAAATTCAGTCCTTTTCACTCTGTGTTTGCTTCATACCCGTTACATTGTAAATCTGCCTCATTTTATTTGCTCGTCTAATGATACTGCTATATTTTTAATGCACACAAAATATATCCGAACTGCTGCAATACCTGTACAGTGGTATCTTGTATAAAGGAATTAATTCGTTCCAAATGAAATTATGTTAAGCAAATTTTCCTTTATACAAATTTCCCATAGGAATGCATTGAAAACAGAGTGATCCCATTTTTATGTTGTACAGATTTGCCCCATAGGCGATTATGTTAAGCAAATTTCCCCTATCTCTGGAATTTTTTTATTTTGTACTGATTTTATGTTATATAAACCGTTTGTTATACAAGGGTCCACTGTATCTTTTAAAAAAATCTCTATTAAATATTTAACCTCTTGCTTCTTTAGCTACTGAGACCATATCAACAAATCTCACTGGGGAGTATATTAAATGCTGTATTTCTAATTTTTTCTGTGTATCTTCCAGAGGCAGGAATCAGGATCTTTTGGGGCTATGCTTCTTCGTATAGTCCCCCACCCAAGCCCCCAAGTAGCATAGCTGGAGAAAGGATCAACTTTCCAATTAGCCATTTTAATTAATGTCACAAACTATAGTTGTATTGCCACTGATGCTCACCTCTTCTTCTCTTTGGCAGCCCAGACACAGAATCGGGGTAGCCATTGGTGACCAAGTGCTGGATCTCGGTGCTATTAAACATCTGTTTGACGGGCCCATCCTTTCTAAGCACTGCCATGTCTTTGAGCAGGTAGGTCGTTCAGATTAACTTCCTTTGGAGGTCCAAAAGGACCTATCACAATAGTATCTATAGCTGCACCTTTGGCCCATTTCAACAAACCGGCTTTAAGCTCAGTCAGGAGCAGGTCTTTTGCAAAGCCAATGGCTCTTCATTATCTCTCCGAGAGGAATGAATTATTGTGTGCCTTCGAGTCAATTCTGAATTACGGCAACCCTTTTCAGGACTTTCCTGGAAGGACCACTGAGAGGTGGTGCCCCATTCCCTTTTGCTGGGGGTGTCCTTGGGCTGTGCAGGTTGCCCAAGGTCACATAGGCTGGCTCTGCCTGCAAGAGGCCCAGTGGGGAATCAAACTCCCAACCTCTGGCTCTGCAGTTAGAAACCTAACTCACCAAGCTATCCAGCTCGTTCTTTAAAAGAGCTCAAACCCATCCTCAAATCCTTTGCCTTGCAGTAAGAATAATTATGAGAAAGCCCACTTCCTAATGTTGTGACCTGTTGGGTTGCTGAACTGTGTTGGGCTAGAACAACGGAGTCCTGGGTTCAAATCCCCTCTCAGCTGCGGAAACGTACTGAGGGTGGGCCTTGGTAAACCAGCCCTTTGACACATCACATGGCTTGGACAATCCTGTTAGGTGGCTGCCACGTTAGGAGCCACTCAATAGCCCATCATGCCAGCTGCTGCACAGCTCAGCTCATGCCGAGAGAAGGAAGTCTAAGGGAGGTGACAGAGGACATTAACATCCCTGGTGATCAGAATGCTCCAGTGCTTTGCCCTCTGGAACTCCTGCATAATCACTCTTGAGGCAGCTCTTCGTTGGGCACTGAAGTGGCATGGTTGGTGACGGAACAGCCTGCAAAAATATCCCAGGTGACCCCATTTAAGAGTCAAGTTTGGTTATAAACCACTGATTCTTTGTAGCTTGACATGGGAATCTGTCACGCTGAGCACCGCTAAGGTTCAAGTCTCATAGCTTGCAAGGCACTTCTTATTTCCTTCTGCTGGCAGTAGATACCTAATGGTAGGGCCAGCCCTGTGTTAATGTTTTCCAATTGCAGTTTTCCATTTGGACGTGGAGGAGGGGAAAACAATGGCTGGTGCTGGGCTCAAGGGGCATAAAAGCAAGGTGGCATTCACACACACACACACACACACACACACACACACACACACACACACACACACACACACACACACACACACACATCATGCATGCATCTTGTACTGTATGGCACAAACATGGGAGGATATGCTACCCGTTTGCTCTCATTTATTGCTTCCCCTCCAGCCGACCCTTAACCAGTTCATGGCCCTGGGCTGTGAAGCTTGGAAGGAAGCACGGATGTATCTTCAGAAGCTGCTCTCGGCCAAGGAGTCAACGCTAAGAGATAATACAGAGCTACGCAAAAGGTAAAGCGGTTAGAGTTGTGTGTTATATTGGCTGTGTGTCCACAGGAAGGCAAAAAGATCAGTGCCTTCCCCCAATACGTGGGATGTTGTTTTCCTCTGTGGCCGTAATCCAGGCATGTCCAAACTTTGGCCTTCCTGATGTTTTGGACCACAACTCCCAGAATTCCAAGCCTGTATTGCCAATGACAAAGGACTGTGGGAGCTGTAGTCCAAAACATCTGGAGGGCTGAAGCTTGGGCATGCCTGCCGGCCTGCCGTAATCCATACCCACAGATCTCAGACTTATTTCTCAGGAGACATGTGCAGGATTGTTCTGATTCTAAGATTCCCAGTTTCCTATTTAAACAAAGCTTGCCTTGAGAAGTTTTTTTTAAATCCCTTCTAAAAATGTTTCTAGACCTCATTGTTCCCTCCTATTTAGATAAATCCCCCTGCTGGGAGGTCCTTAGCTCCCAATTTGGCTAGCCAAAGTGGAATGAATTTGGAGAAAATATGAGATATTTTACAAAATGGCTATACTTAAAATCTTCACAGATATACTTAAAATAATAATTTGTGCTTCTCATGTGATGTGGCACAATTCCATCTAATGTGATTGATGTCTGGGTTGCAGACTGATAGAACAGGACCGGCTTTCTGTATTTGAAAATATCTATGTATCCATTTATGTCCCATTGGGTAAAAAGAATAATATTTCTAGGCGATGAACACAGAAATCAGAGATAATGCAATATAGACAGACCATAGAGCAGCAGATGTTTTAAAAATATTTAAACAAGAGCCTATCCACAGCCAGGGATAGGAATATGCCAAGATTTAATGGGTGATGGTTTAAAGGTATAACTTTCATTTAACTCTTTTTTCCTCTGTTTCATGCAACCTGTATTATGTTTAGTGTCTCTTTGCCACTCATGGACTTAGCAGCAATAAGCAAAAATAATGCCAGCAGGCAAACTACAACAACCCAAATGCACATTGGGAACCAGTCTTGTCATCCTGGTTTCTTTCTTTCTATTCTCATTCCAGAGCGTTCATACCTCGGACTGCTGCTCTGATGCACCTTCCAGCTGACATTGGTAAGATCACTGAACATTGAGCACACCCAGTAGCGGCTGGTCCAGGAGGACCCAGTGGGCACCCATGCCAGCCTGTCTCAATACCAGGCATTGGAAGATAAGGGCCCGTCCTGCGTCCTCTTCTTTCTAAACCCAGTAGAGTGAGTTTGGAGGGTCCAGAGCTGTTTTGCCTCTCCCCTGGTGCTCAGAAGCCCTTAGCCCACTGTTGGCGAACCTATGGTACGGGGGCCAAAGGTGGCCCTCGGAGGAGCCCTGTCTGTGGGCACCTGACGTCGCCCCTTCACAGCCACCTGTATTCAGGTTAAATTGCTGTATGGGCACTTTGTGAAAAGTTAGTGGGTTCTGATTCACAGTTTGGGCACTTGGTCTCTAAAAGGTTCGCCACCACTGCCTTAGCCATTGGCCATTTGTTTATCGGGTGGTGGGGGTCATTGTGAATTATGAGACAGTGCCGCTTCCCAGGGGCAGGGTGTCATTTGCGCAAACCTCAAAAGTTGGGTAGGATGTGTGCGCTAGAGAACACACCTCTTCTTGCACCTCCCCTCACTGCACGGCTGAAAAACGGGGAGCCAGTCGATGCCCAAAGGACTTTATAGGACAGTTGTGTGTTTGTCAGATTCCAATCCAAGTCACCAGAGGGCAGTCTATGAACAGTATTTGACTTTCATTCGCTCCAGCGGGAAATCATGATTTTGCATTCTTCTGTATCCTAGTGGCAATAAAATCATTAAGATATTGAAGCAGGTTTTTTTTCTGCATTTGGGGTGCTACTATGACATTGAAACAATGTTCCATGAGCAGCCTTACAAGAATTCAAAATGGTGGCTAATTGGTGAGAAATGGCTGCCCAGTTGGGGGACAAGAGCCAGAATCTGTAGTGGCCTTTGATGAGATACTGGAGTTGAGCTAAACAACTGAGCTTGACCGTTGTTCTCCTCCCTGCCTTGAACGACACTTACCAGATAGAATGACTTCATCTCCATCTTGCAGAAATTTCCGTGTCTGGCCATCGCCAAGGTGAATTGGCTTGGTCCCTTTCCAGGACAATTCCAACATGGAACCAAAATTCTCAGGATCCTTTGGAGCAGACTTGGGACAGGAAAGGGCCGTCAGCTTTTGGCAGAGTATAGAGCTTAGAAAAGTAGTAGTAGTAGTAGTAGTAGTAGTAGTAGTAGTAGTAGTAGTAGTAGTAGTAGTAGTAGTAGTAGTAGTAGTAGTTGTTGTTGTTGTTATACAGCAGACAAGATAACCATGCTGTATTTTGTATTACAAATCACTAGTTGAACACTTCCCCAGCGTTTAGGACTATGTGGTGTTCTGGTGAATTATGTGAGCAGATCCCAATAAGGTGGCTTTCTGCAGCTGACTAATGGTGACTTTGTCAACTCCAATTTCTTCTAGATTATTATTATTATTATTATTATTATTATTATTATTATTATTATTATTATTATTATTATTATTATTATTATTATTATTATTATTATTATCCCTCCTTTCTCTCCAAAAGCACCCAAGGTGGCTTTACTTCATAAAACAGCATTTAAAAGTTAAAAGCAGGAGGTATACAAATTAACAGAATTCATCAGGTATTATATTAAAATAAGAACTGAGATCCAAGTGTTCTGCTTAAAACCTATTTAAAACAGAACACACAAGTCCATTCAAAAATCACTTTCTGATGCACACACACACACACATACCGTCATTAAGCAAAAGCCAGCGGAAAGACAGCCAAGAGGAAAATTAAGCTGCTCAAGTCCGCATGGCAAGCACCCTGCTGATTCTCATGTAAAAGGACAACAATCATCCTTATATGGGTCTATGTATCTCCCAACTGGGGTTCTGATATGCCCTAGGACTGGGTCCAGGTTTCAGATATCCTGACCATTGATTCCTGCTTCCAGCCCAATCTCTTCTCCCTTTGTATCTTTCTAGGGGATTATACGGACTTCTATTCCTCTCGCCAACATGCCACCAATGTTGGGGTGATGTTTCGCGGCAAGGAGAATGCTCTGATGCCCAACTGGTGAGTAGCTGGTTTTCGCCAGCCCAACCTGTGGGGCCACTATGGGTCATCCGTGTGTTTTTCAGTCACTGTTTATTATCGGAGAATATCTGCGCAGTGCTTGGAGTCCTGAAATGGCTTAGTCCCAAGAGATAGGGCGCAGGTTAACCCAGTCAGCATTTTAAGACGAAGCCCCATGATTTCCCACTCAATCTGAATGAAAACAGAAGCTGGGATTCAGGATTGAGCCAACTTGGTATTCTCCAGGGCCATTCTGTGATCCTTAGCGATGTGCTAGGACGCACTGGGGAAATGCGCACACTAAAAAGTGTGTGTTGGGAAAACTGCACAAAAAGTACAGCCGCGTGGAGGAATTCCTCGCAAACTGGGTGTGCAACAACTTGATGAGTGCATATACTTGCGCGTGTTCATAGCAATGTGACAGGGACAGATTTTCCCATTCTGCTTGGAAGGGGTGAAAAAGGTGAACTTGATAGACAGCGAGACAAGTGGCTTCGGTGCGACTCCTCCAGTCTCACTCATGAGGATTTCTTTTCAAAGGTTGCACCTGCCCGTTGGATACCACGGGCGCGCCTCTTCGGTTGTCGTATCTGGAACTCCGATCCAGAGGCCAATGGGACAAATGCAACCAGAGGACAGTGAGTCTTTTAGTTTCCTACTTGAGTTTGGTTTAATTTTACATCCAACAGTTATATACACTAGCAAGGTATATGGTGGATATTGTTCTTTCCTTTTTTTTCTTTCTGAACCTTGATTGAAAGAACATTAGAAACTACTGAAAGTTTAAGTACGTTTTGTTTTCTGTTTATCATCTTCCCTCTATGTTTTTATCCTTTGTATTATGCATCTTTTTATTACTATTTATTTATGATTTAAATTGAAAAAAAGAAAAATATGGGAACAACAATATCATCTATCTATCTATCTATCTATCTATCTATCTATCTATCTATCTATCTATCTATCTATCTATCTATCTATCTATCTATCGCTTCCTTCTTGCCTATCTACTTATCATCATAATTTTATCTATTTTTGTATTATGCATCTTTTTATTGCTATTTGTTTAAATATCCATCTCTCTCTCTCTCTCTCTCTCTCTCTCTCTCTCTCTCTCTCTCTTTCCAGTATATGTCTGTCTGTCTGTCTGTTTTAATGCAGGCACTATACAGGGTGGTCTAGACAAGACTGAAAGCCACAGTGTTTCACAATAACAACAAAAATACATTTTGCAAGATTGTTTGCTTTTTCTTTCTAAGTAACAACAACAACAATGCCGTTTTACAATATATATTTGTTCTCTTTCCATTACAGCAAAGCCTCCAGTATTTGGCGCTTGCAAGCTTTTGGATATTGAATTAGAAATGGTAGGATCCGGTTTGCTTATAGCTTCTCCTTTTTCCCTTCACTGCCCTACACTGCCCAACTCTTAGTTTAAGATCGTGCCTTTTCTTGAGGAAGTGTCTTAGGGATGACCGTGCCGTTTTCTCAATGCGAACTGCATTTAATGGCCACAAGGCCCCCAAAGAGTTAACAGGAGTGTTTAAAGGGTTTGCTCTACCCCCTGCTTTTGAGCAAGCCAGCCTCTGCAGCTGCTTTCTGCTGAGGCTCAAAGCAATGGGGCAGCATGCTGATTTAGCTACCTGGCCAGTGGGGCATTAAAGAAGACAGTTTCCCTCCCTCCCAATAAATCAAGGGCATTTTTTATTTTAAGGGAGTTTGTGCCTCTGCATCTGATGCCAAACTGGGCCTTTTTTTAAAAAAAAAAAAATGGCATTGCATAAAAGGCAAGTTGAGGGGCCAAGATTTCTGTCTTCAGAAGGATTAAAAAACAAAGACCCCATGTACTCCCAGGATCTGCTGTGAAAGAGGGGTAGGCTAGGGGGCCTTGATGATCCTTTCTAGCCCTCAAGATCTCACCTTCTCCATGACAGGTTGTGGGGGTACGCCAGGTAAAGCTAGGCCAAAGATGGCGCTGGATATGTCAAGCAACAAGCTTGAGTCCGGAGGCTGGCAACAGGATGCCTCTAGAACCGGCACCTGACCTCTGCCATGCTGGCAAAATTCCTGAGCCCCCAACATTCCTGACCTGTATGCATTCCTGAATGTCTAAGAGTCAGCAAGTTAACCATTTCCATGTTATTCTGGAATTTGTAACCTATAACCAAATAGGTAAATAAAAGACAGCAGGCAGAGAGGGGGAAAACTTCTGCTTCCCGCTGTTCCGGACAGCTGTGTGTGTGTGTGTGTGTTTCTTCCAGGCACCTCCCTTATTCCCTCAAGCTTATTCCGTCAACAGGTTGCCATTCTTGGTTGTGCACAGAGGACGCACAGAGGGGACAAGCCTCCCTTGCAATGTCAGGCTTAGGTCCCTGGCCATTTGCAGATCTGCATCTTCCCATGAGTAATGCCTGTTAATTCATAGTCCCCGCAGCGAAACATTTGCCAGGCGTGCCCCACTCGATATGGGAAGTCCCTCAGCACCACCTCTCCTTTTGCCATCTTGCCTCATTCGTCTCTCCTTGCCTACAATGAAGCAGAATTTGCTCCCTTTACTGAGACATATAAGACTTTCCCTTTGGGGCATTTTTCACCGGGGGGGGGGATGCCGAGTGACCTTGGAGGCAGATCATTTGCCCTTCTCTGGTTCTGGAGGTGCTTCCTCGGGCGTAAAGTTTCCGCCAGCCAGCCCTGACCAGATCTCCCCTCCTGGGGTTTCCAGGCGCCCTTTTTGTGGGGAGGAAGCGTCTTTGGGTATTTGTACACGACCCTAAACCCACAGCAAAAACAATTGTTTCCCCACCGGGAGCCCATCTCCATCCATGAAGCTCACAAACACATCTTTGGGATGGTCCTCATGAACGACTGGAGTGGTAAGCATGAGCTCTTCTGTTTCCGGGGTGGGGAGGAAGTGTCTTTGCTACATGGTAGTGCTGGAGGATGCGAGTTCTAGGGCTCAAAGGACTCAAGAGCTGCTCCCCAGCCCCCACCTTCAGGAGAGACGGGAGACTGCAGATTGCCCAATGCTGGAAGAGGGGGAAAGGGGAGATGCCAGAGGATGGCAAATAGGCTGAAGGTGGGATCTCCAAAAGGGCAAATCTATTCCAGAGAATAAACACAGGAGTTGCAGGACTGTGGAATTGTTTTGATTTGGAAGGATAGAGAATCCTTTGCTCGTAGTCCTTGGGCCGGCCGGATTTGCACAGCTCTGAATTCTTTTCTTTCTCCTCACCCTGACCACCTCTTCCTTCTTCTTCCTCCACTAGCTCGTGACATTCAGAAGTGGGAGTACGTCCCTCTCGGTCCTTTTCTGGGCAAGAGCTTTGGCACCACCATCTCGCCGTGGGTAGTGACGATGGACGCGCTGATGCCCTTTGCCCTGCCCAATCCCATCCAGGTGAGCAAAGAGGGAGCAGGGCCCACTTTAGGAAATGTGCCAGAAGGCCTTTCAGGACTTGGCGGGAAGATGCCAGAAATAATGCAACATTGCTTTGCATAGAATGATAGAATGATGACGTTGGAAACTCCCTGCTCAAGGAAGGAATACGCACCCAAGAGATCTGAAAGATGTCTTCGCTTCCTCGTGAATGCCTCCAGTGTTGGAGCTCTCCCCACCTCCCAAGGCCATGGGACCCACTGTCACACTACTCTAGCAGTTACAGTGGTGGTCAAACTTCGGCCCTCCAGATGTTTTGGACCACAACTCCCAGCATTCCAAGCCTGTATTGCAAATGACAAAGGACTGTGGGAGTTGTGGTCCAAAACATCTGGAGGGTCATAGTTTGGCCACCACTGAGTTAAGAGGTTTTTCCTGATACTCAGCCTAAATCTGGCTTTCTGCGCCTTGACCCCATTATTATCTTTCCTGCACTCTGGGATGACTGAGAACAGATCCTACCTGTCCTTTGTATGACTAACTTTCAAGGATTTGAAAAGTGGAGTCCTATCTCCTTTCAGTCTTCTTTTCCAGTGAGCTTAGTTTGGCCTTCAACCCATTTGGTTCATTTCTTAGAAGGAATGCCATGACATGTCTCCTGTTCTTCCAAGGATCCCAAGCCTCTGCCTTACCTCTGCGATGACCAGCCTTACACCTTTGACATCAACCTCTTTGTCGCTCTTAAAGGTATGACCATACTTTTCTCGAATACAATGGTGCAATGCATTCCCTTCAAGGAAAGGAGCACCGTGCATTGTATCAGGGCTGTCTGAAAACATGGGGAAGTTACTTTTTGTCCACTACGGCAGTCAAAAATCCTGATGGCATGGCCAGAGACTGGAGCTGAAAAAGGAACTTTCCCAAGCCAGAGTTCAGAATTGTCTCATGCTACATTCTCCAAACACTGGTGCCATTGAGTTGTATTGGACCACCGTTCCCATCATCCTTCCCTGAGCTATCATGGGTTTTTTTACTATGCTGGATGGGCCAAGATAGTTCTACTCCAACGGTCCAGGTGGTGAAACAGAGGACTTTTCTCTTTGATCCTTTTTTTTAAGGGGCTTGCATTCAAAAATATTCTTTGGGTACCAGTTCCTATCAGATGAGGTGGGCTTCATTTTATGGTTGGAGTCAGCAAACGGGTTTCATATGAATGCCAGGTTCAGCAGCTAAATTGTTCCAGCTCAGGTGCACCCTTGTGTTAAGAATTAACAGCAGACAAGATGTATCCTCCCTTTCAGGGGGCAGCATGAGCCAGCCGGCCACGATATGTCGTTCAAACTTTAAGGTAAGACATGGCTTTTGGGGGCCATTTTTAAAAATGTGTCACACAGTTTTCCTCTTTTCTGCATCTTGCATTGAGGACTATTGGGTGCTGGTTGATAGGTGCGGAAACCAAGCGATGCTACTGCAGTGCGGTCAACTTGAATGAGCAGGAATCACTCACTAGGGTTTTGGGCGGCGTTACTTCTAGTCCTACTAGATCTCCCAATTAAATACTAACTAGGCAGCAGATGAAATCAGAGAAGACGGGATGTGCTTTATTCAGCCATTGATTTCTAGAAGGCAGACAAGGACTGAATCACCAAGTAGAGATGGGCATGACCAGAAAATTTTTTTTTCGAGTTGTCGTTTTTCGGGACGGGTCCGTTTTGGGTCGTTTCCGTTTTTCTTGAAATTTTTTAAAAATTTGTTGTTTCGTCCTGTCGTTTGCCATTTGTCGTTACCGCCGCCACGATTTCGCGCAATTTGACGTCCCAGCGAGTGGCGTCCCGCCGGCGCTAGGTGTTTTTGCGCCCTAGGCGGCAGGCGGGGTGGTGGTGGGGGTATGGGCGGGCGGTGGCAGCGTCAGGGGGGAGGGGGGGCACGCAGGCGCGGGTCCCGCAATGACCCAGAGCAGGCGGAAAACACTTTAAACTGACTTGCTGCACAAGACTGCATCGAATAAAGCAATTGCAATTTTTATTGCAAACAAAGTGGGCAGTGCACCCACAGCAGAGCTGCAGGCAGGGTATGAAAGGACCTTGGCTTGCCACCAAGCAAATGAAATTTTCAAAATAAATCCACACCTCCCCTCCCACTCAAACCTCCCCCCCTTTGAAGCACTATCAGAAAAGAAATCCTAACAAACTGCAGGAGAATAAAAAAGAATAAACTGCGTTGCTATTCCCCACAGCAGACAGAGAATGAAAGGAATTATTATTATTTCCTAAAAATTCAATTGAATCAATTCCCTCCCTGCCTGCCTAACTGAAATCTAAAGGCTCCGTGAAATCGAAACTAGTCTAGCACAGCAGCCAGCTACACACAGCCCTCTCCCACCCACATCCAAGCCCGGATTGCGACTCTTCTGGGTGTGCCTCGGCTTTTTATGCCCTCTTGCACATCCAGAAGTGTCAGTCAAAACCTGGCCATGCGATTGGTAGAATGGGTCCAAAAATTTGCATGGTCCCATCCCATGGCCAGCCCATCATTGTGCAGGTGTAAAAAAATAAAAATAAAAATAAAATAAAATAAAATCAGTGTGACCTTTTACTGCTATAAAAAAACCCACTGCTGCTACTGTAAAAATTCAAGCATTTAAAATAGCTAATTTTCGCATGTTTCTGTGGTGCTTTGGTGGTTTTTTGGACCACGATTTCAAAAAAAATATTGCGGACGCCATTTTGGATCTCCCCGCACCGCATGGCAAATGGAGACACCGAGGATGCCCCCTCCCAGCCCCGTACCAGCAGCCCAGGACAGGAGGGGGGGGAAGGCTGCCCCCCCCCAGAAACCACCCCTCTGGTAGGTGCCCTCAGGCAGGCATATTTTCGCCTGCTTTTTTTGCCGGGAATCGGGTTTTTTTTAAATTTTAAAACTTTTTTCTGTGCCGCTTGGCATCGCGTGATTGCCAGCGATGCCAGGAACAATGACAAATCAGACCCAATTTTTCTTTTTTCGGTTCGAGTTCGAGTTCTGACAGCTTAATTGTCGTTACCGTTTCCGTTACGTAACGGAAACAATATCCAAAAACGGAAACGACAATTTCGCCAAGTCGTGCCCATGTCTATCACCGTCTAATTGTTTGGGCATGTATCTTGGCTATTTAAAAAGGCTTTCCCTTGGTATTAATATGTCCTATTAAGGATTCACTCTTTATGCACTTTATTTCTTGTTTGTTTGTTTTTAGGCCGTCTTGCTCCTGATTTGATGCTCTGATGTATATTGTTTTATTACTTATGATGTTTTTATTATTGGATTGCTTATTTACTGTGTATCTAGACTGATATTTGTTCAACCTTGTAAACCACCCAGAGTAGCCATGCAACTAGATGGAGTGGTATAGAAAGAAAGAAAGAAAGAAAGAAAGAAAGAAAGAAAGAAAGAAAGAAAGAAAGAAAGAAAGAAAGAAAGAAAGAAAGAAAGAAAGAAAGAAAGAAAGAAAGAAAGAAAGAAAGAAAGAAAGAAAGAAAACTGCAGTGTCTGAAGGGAAAATGGTTACTCATTGGCCCCAGAGTAGAAACTCCTGCCTTAGATGGGGTCATAAGCTCCTCTTTGTGCAGTGTGACCAATACCTATAAATCTTCTCCTTTGTCCCCAGTACATGTACTGGACCATGAAACAACAGCTGGCTCACCACACCATCAATGGTTGCAACCTCCGACCAGGAGACCTCCTGGCATCTGGAACTATCAGTGGACCGGTAAGCCTCCTTTTTAACATCCAGAGGTGGAGAGCCAGTTGTACCCCCAGACCCTACTGTGTGTCAATCTGGTGTGAAACCAATCCAGAGTCGGGCACTTGGATCCGAGTAAGGCACACGAGGTCGATTGCCAGAAGCCGGCAATGTTGGTCTTTCCATGCAGTCCTCAGTCTTGTGGATTTTATTGGAGGTGGAGAAACAGTCAACAGTGTCCACTGTAAAAGCAAACCCTTTAACTCCTAATGGTGCATGAAGGAAGCCATGGGAAATATACTACTTCTGTTCTCAGTGCCCCTAGAATGAAGCATTTCAGGAGGTCTAATCCACAGCTCCAATAATCATAGCTAATATCCGGGGCTTCATAATCACCCGTGAAACCTTCCCAATTGTCGGCTCTTATCTGCTGAAGTGATACAAAGGATGAGATGGAAAAGAGAAATAGTGGTAGATCTTTCTTTCTTTTTCCAGTTCCACCAGATAGGAAAGAGTAAGAGAGAGAGCCCTGTTTCACCAGGACAAACCCAGTTTTTACTTCACTGTTTGTTTGTTTGTTTGTTTTTTGAGGGAGGCTTTAGTCCCCTTTTAGCACCCTCCTTGGAGACTTCCAACGGCTTTACCTTAGAAAAACAGCCAATTGTTACTTGCCTCTTCTGGAGAAGGAAGGATTAAATCATACTCAACTGGCTAGGGTTAGCATGTCAGTGGATTCAGATCAACAGCTGTCATTGGCAGGATTCCCTTCTCCTGGATCTGAGAGAGTCCTTGATTCTTCCCCCATCCCAAAGCTTTGGGCAATTATGGTTTGGACTACAATTCCCAGAAGACAACATGTGATGCTGCCTATGGAAATCCTGGGCATGACAGTCGTAATAATAATAATAATAATAATAATAATAATAATAATAATAATAATAATAATAATAATAATAATAATAATAATAATAATAATAATAATAATAAAACTTTTCTAAGCTCTGTAACTCTGCCAAAAGCTGATGGCCCTTTTGTGCTCCAAAGGATCCCGAGAATTTTGGTTCCATGTTGGAATTGTCATGGAAAGGGACCAAGCCAATTGACCTTGGCAATGGCCAGACACGGAAATTTCTGCAAGATGGAGATGAAGTCATTATATCTGGTAAGTGTCCTCCAAAGCAGGGAGGAGAACAACAGTCAAGCTCAGTTATTCAGCTAAACTGCAGCATCTCATCAAGGGCCACCACAAATTCTGGCTCTTGTCCCCCCACTGGGCAGCCATTTCTCACCACCATTTAGCCGCCATTTTGAATTCTTGTAAGGCTGCTAATGTAGCATTGTTTCAATATAGTACTAGTACCCCAAATGCAGAAAGACAAAAACCTGCTTCAATAGCTTAATGATTTTATTGCCACTAGGATACAGAAGAATGCAAAATCATGATTTCCCGCTGGAGTGAATGAAAGTCACCCACTGGGCAGCCATTTCTCACCACCGATTAGCTGCCATTTTGAATTCTTGCAAGACTGCTCATGTAGCATTGTTTCAGTGTATTATGGGGAATCAAAATGGCAGTTCTTGGGGGAAGCCACCATTTTAATTTAATCCCCAGATCACATTGAGTCCAACTCTTTGCTCAAGGCAGGAATCCAAATTGAAGCATAATCTGACAGATGGTTGTCTGATTTTCTCTCGAATGCCTCCAGGGCTGGAGCGCTCACCACTTCCCAAGGATACGGGCTCCATTGTTGTACTGGTCTAACCTTTAAGAGGTTTTTCCTGATATTCAACTGAAATCTGGCTTCCTGTAACTTGAACCCATTATTGAGCGTCCTGCACCCTAAAATGACCCTCCTTGGTAGGGCTGTTTTTCAAGTGTTTGAAAGCAGCTGTCCTATCACCCATGTGTCTTCTTTTATCAAGGCTAAACATGGCCATTTCTTTCCGTCTTTCCTCTGGCTACCAGCCGCCTGGTGATCCTTGTTGCCCTCTTCTCAACTCGTTCCAGTTTGTTGGCATCCATCATCAAGTGCGGTGTCCAGAACTGGATACAGTCCTCTAGATGAGACCTAACCAGTCCTGAATAGAGGGGAACTAGTATCTTGCCTACAGGGCAAAATGGGTTGTGTATGTTTCCTAATCGTCTTTTGTTCTGTTTCCCAAACCTCCTTGCATGCACCGTGGCAAATAATAATCTTGTATTTTTCACACCCCACAGGCTACTGCCAAGGAAACGGCTACCGGGTTGGCTTTGGTGAATGTACAGGAAAAGTTCTCCCAGCCCGAAACATCTGAGGCCTCTCTTTGCAAAGTGCCCTGTTCAGGCTGGAGCAGAGAGAGAGAGAGAGGAGAGAGAGAGAGAGAGAGAGAGAGAGAGAGAGAGAGAGAGAGAGAGAGAGTAATAAAGAAGAAAGATTATATTTTTGAGTCTGTTGTTGTGATGAATAAACAGAAAGTAGGTACCTCACCGCCTGGGTCGCCCCAGTTTGGTGGGCCTGTTACACCAGTGGATGCCTCCAGGGCCCTGGGACATTGCAGGCCTGTGGCCTCTCCGTTCGTCCCTTGCCCTTCTTGGCTGATCAAGACCGCCGGAGGGAGCATGCCGGAATGGGCTTCACTAATTGCCACCGCATCCTTCAGAGACGGGATTTTTCCTAGTCGACTGAAGGAGACAGTGGTGAAGCCCATTATCAAAAGATCTGGCTTGGCTGTAGACGATATGTCTAATCATCCTATAGCCAATGTTCCCTTCATGGGCAAGGTGATTGAGCGGGTTGACGCCCTGTGTCTCCAGTCGTTCCTGGAGGAGAACCATGTCCTGGATCCTTTCCAATCTGGGTTTAGGCCTTGTCACGGGACTGAGACGGCACTGGTCGCTCTGCACGATGATCTGTTGAGGAGGGCCGACAGGGGTTGCTCTATCCTGCTGGTCCTTCTCGACCTGTCAGCAGCTTTTGATACCGTTGACCACGGTATCCTCCTGGGGTGGCTCTCTGAGGTGGGGATCAGGGGTTTGGTCTTTGGCTGGCTCCGCTCCTTCCTTGAGGGCCGCACCCAACGAGTGAGCTTGGGGGGTGATTTGTCGGCTCCCTGGCCACTCTCTTGTGGGGTGCCTCAGGGGTCAGCTCTCTCCCCAATGCTCTTTAACATCTACATGAAGCCACTGGCTGAGATCATCCAGAGTTTTGGAGCTTGCTGTCATCAGTACGCTGACGGCACGCAGCTCTATCTCTCCTTTTTCCACCTGTGCAGTGGAGGCCGTCCAGACCCTGGATCGCTGCCTGGCCGCAGTTCTGGACTGGACCAGGGCCCACAGAGTCAGGCTCAACCCTGGAAAGACCGAGGTTTTGTTCTTTGGGGGTGGCCCGGAGGGGTACAGTGGCCCTCTTCCCAGTCTGGGTGGGTCCGCCCTCCAGCTGGCTGAACGAGCGAGGAGTCTGGGGGTTGTCCTGGATCCGGATTTGTCCCTGGATTCCCAGATGGCAGCCGTGACCAGTTTGGCCTTTTACCATCTTAGGCTTATCGCCCAGATTCGCCCGTACCTTGATGGGGACTCCCTGAGGACAGTGGTGCAGGCGCTGGTCGTATCGAGGTTGGATTACTGCAACACTCTCTACATGGGGCTCCCCTTGAACCTTGTTCGGCGATTGCAGCGGGTCCAGAATGTGGCGGCCAGGTTGGTGGTCACCCCCATCCTGGCCCGCCTGCACTGGTTGCCCGTTGCCTCCCGAATAAGGTTCAAGTTGTTGGTTTTGGTTTACAAAACCCTCCATGGCCTGGCCCCTGACTATCTGGCAGAGCGTATTTCCCAACGATTAGATCTGGCCCGACCCACCCGATCCTCCTTGGCCCTCTCGCTCCGGGTTGCCACTCCGAAGGAGGCCCACAAGGTGACCACTCGCAAACGGGCCTACTCGGTGGCTGGCCCTGCAATCTGGAATTCTCTGCTGAGCGAGATACGGCAGGCACCCTCATTGGCGTCCTTTAGAAAATCACTGAAGACCTGGCTATTCAGGGACGCCTTCGGTAACTTCTAGGGGAGGACTGGCTTTTTTTTTCCTTTTCCCCCTTCCCCCTGCCTCTTGCCAATATTGTTGTCTGTTGTAGCTGCTACTGTTTTTAATTTTGTGTAAACCGCCCTGAGTTCCCTTTTGGGAAATAGGTTGCAGTTTACAAGTTTGAAGTAAATAAATAAATAAAAAAAATAAATAAATAAATAAATTTTATGGGTTATGTCCTCAACATCCTCAGTGCTCAACAGCAATATGAAGACTCCAGAATTCGTGGTGCTTTCTTTATAAGCCGAGTGCAGTCTTGCTAAGTTTGTGAGTAGATGCACGCTCCTATCAGAAAGGTTAGCAGAGCACTCATCCCCATTGCACCTGGGCTTCTCATAAGCAAGTTTGTGTTTAGGGTCAGAAGAACACTGCATCTCAGAAGGTGGTAGCAATGTGAGCTCTAATTTATTATGAGACCTAGAAGTCAAGTCCTCACCAAAGGCAAGATGCCTCCTCTCCAAGAGATGGTGGAGAAGAGGGCAAGATGAAACGAGGGACCTCAGGGAAGAGTAACAGTGTACAGTGACTGAACACCACCATAAGCTAAAGGAGTTTTGAAAGAGCTTTCCAAAGTGCTGGATGTATTGGCCAGCTCCTATGCCGTGGACACACACATACACAAGAAACTGGAGTCATCTGCCTCTAGCAAATAGACATGGGCACGACTTGGCAAAATTGTCATTTCCGTTTTCGGATATCGTTTCCGTTACGTAACGGAAATGGTAACGACAATTAAGCTGTCAGAACTCGAACTCGAACCGAAAAAAGAAAAATTGGGTCTGATTTCTCGTTGTCGTTCCTGGCATCGCGCGGCGATCGCACGATGCCAAGCGGCACAGAAAAAAAGTTTTAAAAATAAAAAAAACCCGATTCCCAGCCAAAAAAGCAGGCGAAGATATGCCTGCCTGAGGGCACCTACCAGAGGGGTGGTTTCTGGGGGGGAGGGGGGCAGCCTTCCCCCCCTCCTGTCCTGGGCTGCTGGTACGGGGCTGGGAGGGGGCATCCTCGGCGTCCCCATTTGCCATGCGGTGCGGGGGGATCCAAAATGGCATCCACAATATTTTTTTTGAAATCGTGGTCCAAAAAACCACCAAAGCACCACAGAAACATGTGAAAATTAGCTATTTTAAATGCTTGAATTTTTACAGTAGCAGCAGTGGGTTTTTTATAGCAGTAAAAGGTCGCACTGATTTTATTTTATTTTATTTTTATTTTTATTTTTTTACACCTGCGCAATGATGGGCTGGCCATTTATTATTGAATTTATATCCCGCCCATCTTCCCAACGGGAACCCAATGGGATGGGACCATGCAAATTTTTGGACCCATTCTACCAATCGCATGGCCAGGTTTTGACTGACACTTCTGGACGTGCAAGAGGGCATAAAAAGCCGAGGCACTCCCAGAAGAGTCGCAATCTGGGCTTGGATGTGGGTGGGAGAGGGCTGTGTGTAGCTGGCTGCTGTGCTAGACTAGTTTCGATTTCGCGGAGCCTTTAGATTTCAGTTAGGCAGGCAGGGAGGGAATTGATTCAATTGAATTTTTAGGAAATAATAATAATTCCTTTCATTCTCTGTCTGCTGTGGGGAATAGCAATGCAGTTTATTCTTTTTTATTCTCCTGCAGTTTGTTAGGATTTCTTTTCTGATAGTGCTTCAAAGGGGGGGAGGTTTGAGTGGGAGGGGGGAGGTGTGGATTTATTTTAAAAATTTCATTTGCTTGGTGGCAAGCCAAGGTCCTTTCATACCCTGCCCGCAGCTCTGCTGTGGGTGCACTGCCCATTTTGTTTGCAAAAATTGCAATTGCTTTATTCGATGCAGTCTTGTGCAGCAAGTCAGTTTAAAGTGTTTTCCGCCTGCTCTGGGTCATTGCGGGACCCGCGCCCGTGCGCCCGCCCCTCCCCCGTGCCGCTGCCGCCACCCGCCCATGCCCCCCCGTCACCCCGTCCGCCGCCTAGGGTGCAAAAACACCTAGCGCTGGCGGGACGCCACTCACTGGGACGTCAAATCGCATGAAATCGCGGCGGCGGCGGTAACGACAAACGACACGACAAAATGACAAAGTTTTAAAAAAAATCGCGAAAAACGGAAACGACCCGAAACGGACCCGTCCCGAAAAACGACAACTCGAAAAAAAATTTCTGGTCGTGCCCATCTCTACTAGCAAATGTATCTTGGACTCTGCTGCTTAACAGACTGGCAGTGGTCACTCCCATCACTAATCCTGTCTCACCATTAGCCATTGTGGCTACCAAAGGGAATTTTTATTCACGTTCCTGCTTCTGCCAGGTATGCATCTATATGTCCTCTTTGGGATATTTTCCCAGGCAGAACCCTGTGGATCTCCTGTGACAACTTCCAGTGACTTGCCTCTGGCGCTCTTTAATTTCACCCAGTGCAAACCAGGAAGGGCAGCCAATTTTGTTGGAATTTGCTTGTAATGCATGCCACCTCCTATGATGTGAAGGAGTGGGGGGTGTATTTTAAATGAGGATTAATGGGAGGGAAAGGTGACAGGACAGGACAGATAAATCAATCATGATGGAACACTGTGCCCATAAATGTGTACCTTTCTCAGCTAATGCCAGGAGACGTGCAATGATAAAAAGTTCTCTTCAGAAGGGTGATCAATTTGCCAGCTTATACATATGGCTGATGTCCACTGCAACACCATAAGATGGACAGCTGTCTGACTTCTTTGCTCTCTCCCCACCACCACCACCACTACCTCTCATTCTGTGGAAAGCAGTTTCTTTCCTAAATTCCTGGCTATCTGATGAGGTTCTGTCACCCGTGATAGATATATTAGATATATTTTGTTTTCAATGTCATCAGATCTGGCTGTGTCACATACTGTCTGAGATACACTACTGCCCAAGATGGTAGACTGTGATAAAGTTGGGTGTGGAGAATTGAACTTTACTGAACCTAATGACAAAATCTGTTCCAAAAGTGTGGAAGAGGAGATTGAAAGTATATTTTACCCTTCAGGCTTCCATCCATTGATTAACAACCGTCAGTTCGTTCCTGGGAGCCATGGATAACTTTCATGAGGACAGTGGTTCCTGAATGTTCTCAAACTGCAACTCCCAGAAGCCTTTGCTACAAGCTGTGCCGAGATTCCTGGGAGTTGTAGTCCAAGAACATCTGGGGACCCAAAATTGGGAACCGTTGTATGATGAACACAAGAAACTGCAGCCAGATACCTAAGCCAACAAAATTGTCTAGCCAGCTAACTGTGGGGTAGGATAGTTATTGGGAAAGCAGCTCAGCGAATGTCACCCACCGTATTTCATCTCTCACAATGGCCTGGCAGCAACAACAATACTGCAAGTATGCATGTTTCCCCACAGGGCTGGCTTACCAAGTGGTTACTTTACCCGGCTGCATCTCCATCTCTTAGTAGTGTGTGGCCTCAATTATTTTTCCTCGTGCATGGTTTGCTCTGCTGGTTTTGCAGAATTGTTTATTACTTATTTATTATTTACATTTATAGGCTGCCCAACTTTCCAAAAGGAACTCTGGGCGGTGAATGGCATAGAATAAACAATAAGATAAGGCAATAAAGTGTAAATCCATATAAGTAAACCATATAAAAACCCACCCACGCATCCCCCCCCAACACAAAAAAACACAACCCATCAAGAACTGCATTGACAGCATCTTCGGAAAAATAAATAAAAGAAAAGGAAGATTGAAGAGCTTCTAAAACTCTGCAGGACTCTTTCCAAAGTGAGAGGTCTGAGCTGGCTCCGGGAGGTTGTAAAACCATTCCCTTTCTCGCTGGTGCTTTGAAACAAGCATGACTGCAGCAATGGAGGGAGATCGTCAAAAATGCTGCCAAGACTGAAAAAACAAAAAACGGAACAAAACACCATCACTGCAGTCAGGTTTGTTGTGTTTATTTGGCTGGCACCAAACTGGATGTTCTAAATGCTATCCAAGGAGCAAAACAAACCTCTCCCCTCTGGAGGCAGGTGTTTAGATGGTGCCTCAACTCCCCAGAACCCAACCTGGAAGACCTTGTGAAAGATGTAGACACAAATGTTATTTAAGTAGCAGCATTCAAGCTGCAAATAGCACCAATAGTCACACCCTGAGACTTCCAGGCTGGAACAAATCAAGGTGCTGGCCTTGACCTACAAAGCCCAGGTCCAAGCTACCTCAAAGATTGAATTTCACAGTATGAACCGACTCCAGTGTTAAGGTAATCTGGAGAGGCCCTTCTCTCCATCCCGTCATCCTCACAGGTACATCTTGTGGGAACCTGTGAAAGGGCCTTCTCGGCTGCTGCGCCCAGACTCTGGAACTCCCTCCCACTGGAGGCCAGGACTGCCCCATCTCTGATGTCTTTCCAGAAACAGGCAAAGACCTTTCTCTTCGGACAAGCTTTCCCTGAATGATGGTCTACCTATTACATGCATGTCCAATGTCAGGCCTGAGGGCCAAATGTGGCCTGTTTTCAAATTTCAAGCAGCCCACAACCCCATCTCCCCGCTGGCTCAGCCCATCATGCATCCCCGCCAGCTGGCCCCACTCCATACCAGATGGAGACATCAGCTTGCAGATTTATGGTTTGCCTGACCTCCCTGCCTCCATCCACAGAGACCTGACCGGCATGGGGATCTAGAAAGTGGTGGGGTGTACCATTTTTTGAGATGTAGGGTACCTTGAGGAATAACCTCCTCCCATTTGATCCAAAATGTCTTCTTTTCTCCTGCAAAGTAAATTCAAATTTGCACATTGCCTCAGATTAAAACACATAGACTGTCCTTCTTCTTCTTCTTCTTCTTCTTCTTCTTCTTCTTCTTCTTCTTCTTCTTCTTCTTCTTCTTCTTCTTCTTCTTACTACTACTACTACTACTACTACTACTACTACTACTACTACTACTACTACTACTACTACTACTACTACTACTACTACTACCCCTGAGCTATCCAGCAGTTCAGTGGCTGGCTGGCTGCATAATTCATGGGTTGTCTTTATATAATATTGAGAGAAAAGCTTATCCTTTGAGATTATTAGCAAGATGGGAACGTGTTGCAGTAAAAGAGATATTAAGACAATGTTTTTTTAAAAAATCAGCAGTCCATGACCACACACTTTCTGGGAAGCATTTGTTTTATTACATAGTACATTTTGCTACACGGCTTTTGGACGGTCTCTTTCTCTGAGAGGAACCGAAGGAATGGTGCATAGGGATGGCAAGAGGACCAGAAATCAATTCTATTTTACTTGCTGTTTAAAATAAAAAATTGCCCGAGGCACTTGGTCTCATGCAAGCCAGAATCAGTACCTCTTTCCCAAGTTCATATACAAAGTGGCACCTCCGTGGACATAAGGCTTCCATGCGTATTTGAAGGAAAGTTGCTGTCAAATTGGATGGCATTGGAGAACCTTCTGGAGATGAAAGAAGGCAATGGATACAGAGGTGGATTCATAAGGATTGGGGGGGGTAGGTATCTAGAAGGTTCTAGGTTGGCATTTGCCTTCTAGACAAATGAACTAGACAGTCATGAAAACCCTCCTCCCATAGAAAAGGAAGAAGCAATACCGTGGTACCTCGGATAACAACTGCCCCAGATAACGAATAATTCGGATAACAACTGCAGATTTCCAGGTATAGGACTGCCTCTGATAATGAATTTTCCCTATGGGCTGCCTCGGATAACGAATCACAATTTCTAGGTATAGATCTGCCTAAGATAACAAATTTTCCCTATGGATTGCCTCAGATAACGAATTTCCAGCATGCATCAGTAAAAAAGAGTTATCCCGGGTGGCATTGCATCTGTACCTTTAAAGTGCACTTTATAAAGAGTTTTGAGCAAAAAACAGGTGTCTGTGCCTTTTTCCTAGGCTCCAGAATGGATTAAACGGTTTCCCATTCATTCCTATGGGAAATTGCGTTTCGGATAACAACGTGTTTCAGATAACAACTAACCTCGGAGAATGAATTACCGTTGTTATCCGATGTACCACTGTACAAGTGAATGCACTGGTTGTTGAAGGGCAGCATCATCTCCCCCAAAAAAAAATTTTGTTAAGGGCAGCCTGATTGGGGGAGGGAGCCAATGGCATTGGGCCTGAAGGTGGTCCAATTAAGGCCACCCTGCTCATTAGAAATAGAGCTTAGAAAAGTTACTTTGGTGCCCTACCTCTCCAGAATCCCTCAGCAGCCACGCCAGCTGGATAGCCCACAGGTGGTGATCCAAAACCCAGCCCCACAAGCTTGCTTCATCTCTGGGGCATGGCTGGTGCCTCTTCCAGCCATGGGTCTGTTCTGGCATCCCTTCTGTTGCCTTGACTGCAAAATATTAGAGGAGGAATGAATAGGGACCTAGTTTTTTCTCTCTCCATATGCTGACCTTTGTTTGGTCACTGCTTTTTTTTAAAGGCAATCAACCCCATAGTGTATAATTTTGTTGTGCTAAACCCTTCCCTGAAAGCCTTTTTTATTGCTAATCTATTTTGAAACACCCCGCACACACTCATACATACTTTGGTCAATAAGAACACCTTGCATCCTCATACCCTGATATCTATGCCTAAGTGTCCATGGTTGGTGTACAGCCGGACCTGTGTGCCATTCCAAATCAGAAATGGTGCTGCAAATGGAGAGAAGATGCTTAATAGAGATTCCACTAGACAAAGCTCAACAACAGAGAATGAGAGCGCCTAGAGAGCTTTTGTGCTACTTCATCTATGATTGTCATTAGTATTACTATTATTCCTCATTAAAACCTGGAGGTCATTCCATAGAAATAGGCTGGAGGAGGAAGGATGCAGGGGTGTGTCCCAGCCAAAAAGAGCAAGAATTGGTGCTCCGTCTCGGTGCATCTTGGAAAAGCTGGGTTGTTGTCCAAATGAAGCAACTGACTGGCCCATGGTCAGTCTCCCGTGCACCGTCTGTTGTTGGTCCCGGTGGCCCACCTCTTTCCCAATGGCTTGTCAGTCATCCAGGTGTTGTTCCTCCCATGTGGAGGTGGGTATGGCGCTGTAGGGGTCCATGATGACTTTGGCGCAACGGATGATCATGACGATCAGGAAGAGGCAGAGGAAGACAAAGCAGGCAAGGGTTAATCCTTTGTCCAAATCGATGTAGGGTGGCTCGAGGGTTGGTCCATCCATGGCTTACGTCTGTCCGCAACCGGGCGTCTTTCTACTGCTACCGTCATTTTACACCTGCAAAGGAGGACCGAGGGAAGAGAGCGTGAGGTGTGCTCTGAAATCCATGGGATCCAACACGGCTTTTGGAGAAGGATGGACATTAAGGCATGTATGGATTAGGGGTGTGAAAGATGCTGCTACATTCTTGATATCTCAGTGGAGAATGCAGAAGCCCTGGGAGCTTATTCATCTCCGACTGAGAGACAATGGGTTTCTTTCCTGCTCAAGAGTTTAAAAAAAGATGCGAGCAACCCATTCAATGACTCACATTCTTCAGTCTCCAGGAAAGGAAGCAAAGTCACGATGACATTTACCAGAATTGCACAGACTGCAATTGGAAAAGTCCTAGTACCAAAACCCTGTGAGACCCAGATCTACTATGCCATTTTTATGGTTTAGAGGGTAGAAGAGCAAGCTTACCAGTGGTACAGGGTGGGCTCCTGTGCTTTAAAGAAAGTTTCCTTGTCATATGCCCAGGGTCTGGCTGATGGGTCAAAGATACAGCTCCTAAGGTAAAAGAACAACAACATGCATGAATTTCACTCTCCCTTTTAAATTATCTTAGGCCTCTGCCCTGCAATCTACACACCCTCAGACTTATTCTATTCCTGATGCTGAGCTGGCATTCAATAATTTGGGCATCATTAAAATAGACATAGAGTAATCAAAAGGCCATCTCAGCTGCCAGCCTCCTTTAATCAAGGATTTTAGAAAAGAAAGGGAACAGAAGAAACCCTTGTAGAAATCTGCAACGTCAAACAGAAAAATCCATTTCATTCACAACAGTAAAAGTCTACAAGACATGTGCAGGCTAAGCTCAATTATTTTTATTTCAGTAGAATGAGAGCATTCCTTATTCATCTTAATTGCTTGAGAAATTCCTATTGTCTTCAGAGCTATTCTAATTAGAAAGGAGGATCTCTCTCTCTCTCTCTCTCTCTCTCTCTCTCTCATTCCAAGCCATACATGGGACTCAAATAAGTACAATTTAAGAATATTGGCTATTTTGGACTCCCAGAATCTGGGTGGCTCCATCAATAAAGTATTTTGGGTGATGGGGAGTGGATTAAAAGGGAAGCAGGGAGCCCAGCCTGAGTAGCACTTCCATGGATTTTACAGAGGTCCTTTGGATTGGGGGGGGGCAGGCACACAGTTTGGGAACCACTTTGGCAAGGATGTGGAAACTAATGACTGAAAGAGGTGTTGAAGGAATTTGGCATGTTTATCTTCAGCTGAGCTGAGGAGGTGGGGGGGAGAGAGAGAGAGAACAGATCTGCCATTAGATTTTTTTCACTAACATTGATTGTTCCAATACCGACCTCAGGAAAAAACTGAATAGGATGTGTTTCCATGACCACCAAAGGCACCCGAAAACCCCACTCCACCATCATAGGGGCAAACGCTGCCCCTTTCGAATGCTGAAAATGTGCACGGAATATTCCCCACAGTCGGCATAAGAGGTACTCAATTATCTCTCATCTACTCCATCTCGAGAGTGACGAATTTCACTCTAATTTCAGTTTGGGGCCCATTAAAGGGAAGCCAGGAACAGTTAATCATATTGCTAGGATCTGTAATTGTCCAACTTCCACAGAGAAACTCAATGATTATTCCATGAAACAGGATTGATGGGTATGGGTGGATAAGGGGGCTGTCACTGCCAGGCATCCAGTCTGTTTGATCAGCAACCTTTGCTGGTTAAAATTAACGTCTCCTTCTCTACTTGCATTATTGCAGAAGAAAAAAGGAACCCAGTTCTGGTGACAGCCAGGAAGCCAGTGTGAGCCACAGAATTATTTTCCCGTGTTCCCTCTTTGGGCCCCTCCCCCTTCTCCTCATTTGGTTCTATTAATTAAGTAATTTGAAGAAACTATATGTCAGGTCTTCCATGTCTCATTAAATCCCTGACATTTTTCTCACTTGTGCTCTTCTTTCCAGGCTCTGAGACGTTAGATGCTGCTTTGCTCCCGGCGTATTCACCCTGCGTTTCTCCTGGAAATGAAAGGCTATTTATAGAGCGGATCTGAAGGGGAGATTTACAAATCAGTAGGCTAGAAAGAGAACAATTTGTAAGGAGGGGTTTTTCACGTCCTTCAGGAAATCCACCCTGATGGAATCTAGGGACTGATGGCTCCAGGGTCAGTGGAGCTGCCTGCCAGTGCAGGCGTTCACTCAGGATATTAGAGGAGCTCTCCAGGGTGCTGATCTCACTCTGGGTCAAGCTTTCAACACATTGGGAAACTGATATACACTTCAAGGGGAAACCTGGACTGGAATTGCCTCCCCACTGACCTCGGAACTACTAGTCCCTAACTGCCCAGTGGCTTTACAATTACACAGTCAGATTAGAAATCTTGTAAGATACAAATGAACTAGCAAATCAGAGGGACTGACTTATACAGCAGCTTCCTTTGCTTCTCATGCCCTTATTATTTGTTTTGGCATGGATTTGAGGAAGGCAGAGCCCCTGTGCCTTCTCCAGCCTCTGTGATGGAGCATAATGTGCCAGAAATCCCAGGGCAGTAAGAAGCTTTAGGGTGGTTATGTGGTTGGATGCACCAAGGAATTGCTGTTGCACTTAGGCTGGCAATTCTGAAGATGCTTGGGTGTGTTTCTGTTACTAAGACAGCACCTAAGGGAAACTCTGTGTTCATATTATAACCAAGAACTGCTTCTTTCTGTGTTAAAGGGGGGAAAATGTTCTTCTCACAATTCAGCCTGGCTTGGTTATTTGCCAGCCTTCCTATGTAACCCATTGCCTCCATCAGTCTCCAACTCCCAGTGCACAGAAAGGTATGCTAAGACATCTACATTAGAGGTTTGGTTTCATCCACCGAAGAGAGGGTTGTTCTTCGTGGCATCTGTGAATGCACATGTATGTTTGCGAGCCTGCACACAGTCACCAAAAGTCTCAAGCTCCTCAGTAGCAAGGGACCTCCCTCCTACTACTACTACTACTACTACTACTACTACTCCTACTACTACTACTACTACTACTACTACTACTACTCCTACTCCTACGCCTCCTCCTCCTCCTCCTCCTACTACTACTACTACTACTGCACATTCCCCCGATCTCCCACACTTCTCCTCAGTTCCTTTTTGATTCCTTTCTGTTGGGAAAAGGTGGCATCACTCATTCCCAGAATGAACTGGGAAACATTTTTACAAATCCCTTTCCCCAAATTCTAGACTTTTCTGTATTTTGGGGAGTTTAACGAAACTCATAGAGCCTGTAATATCACACTCTGGTGCAAATCTCATGGGCGTGAGTTTATTTAGTTGAAAGTTACATCTGTTCCCCTCCCCCACAAAAATGGTATTAAATATTTATACAGAATATAGTTGGATTTACTTGTAATTGTGTTTAGCACTGCAGCCAGCTCTTGTTGAGATCAAAAGATCAGCTACCTTCATCTGCTCCAGCCGCCCAGAAAATACCTTGGATCTGCGTGTGCTCTGTTAATGTGACCGCAGCTAAAGTATCTAGAAATAATTACTATTATGTTTGATAGCCAGAAATATAAAAGAATGACAAAGAATGGAAATGGTGGCAACATGTTCCTTTATTCTTTGAGAAATGACATGACACGGATGGCTAGACAGAATCCGAAGCATTTATAAGATAAGGAGAGATGTTTCTACATTTTACTTAATGTGAAGTGTCTTTATTTGAAGCTCTTGGCTCATAGGGGGAATTATACTGAAGCTTCCCAGCAATAGGAAAAAAAGTGTAAGTCAACCAGACCTGCTCCCTCCTGACGTCACACAGTTAATCAGTAATATAAGAATATCTGAACAGCAGAGCATTCTGCCAGCCCAGTAAAAAACTGTGTAATGGCTGAACAGGGACGGTTCAGAGGAAGGTGGCAGTGACTCCCGTTTTATGGAGAGAGGTGGTGAATTTTTAGCTCACATTTTACAGGTGCTGTCTAGGAGGTTGAGCTATCTCCTCCTCCCATAAGGATCAGCAGTTTGTAGACCTCTTAAGTTTGGAATAGGAACTCAAGGGGACCATCAGTATCATTGGTCTCTAGAGACATGCAGATCAAATTGCAGAGGCCTGGTGGACAGGAAAGATGCTTTTTTTATCACATTCTTAATTGGAAGAGAAGCATCTCACAAGGCTTAACATCCCTCATAGTTATAGATTGTCCTGTCAAGATTCCTTAGATGGACGAGAAAGAGAAATTTTGCAAGCACTATCTTCACTCCTCGTTGGGGCATGGTGGCTCAGTGGACTAAGGCTCCAAAAACTGTCAGCTGCAAAGTCAGCCGCTCAGCAGTTCGAATCCCGGGTGCCACGCAGCGGAGCGAGCTCCCGCTGCTAACGCCAGCTCCTGCCAACCTAGCAGTTTGAAAGCATGTAAATGCAAGTAGATAAATAGGTACCGCCGTAAAAAGTGAGATGGTGAAACAGTGTTTAATTGCAGCCCTGCCGGCCACGTGGCCACGGACTTGCACACACTGGCTTTTTGGCTTGAATATGGAGATGAGCACCGCCCCTAGAGTCGGACACGACTAGCACGCATGTGTGGAGGGAACCTTTACCTTTATCTTCACTCCTAGCCCTTGAATGGGCACTCCTCACTTAACATGACTAGAATTAATGTTGTTATCCGAGGTACCACTGTATATTGCTGGAGTCCTTGTAAAAGCAGCCACAGATGGAACCCAAAGCATCATCAGTGAGGAGGCCTGCTCTTGAGGGCTCATGAACTTGATTTATGGGGCCATTCCGGTTTTCAAGGTGAGATGTTTAAGGACTGGCCTTATTCTACCCTTGACTTGTTGACACACTTGTCCTGGACAAGCCACTGTACAAACTGACCACTGGTTCCAAAATAGGTAGTAGAGATGGGCACGACCAGGAAAAATGACGTTTCGAGTTGTCGTGTGTCAGAGCCGGCCCGTTTCGGCTCGTTTCCATTTGTCGCGAAATTTTTCAAAAATTTGTCATTTCGTTTGTCATTTGTCGTTAGTACTGGTTTAGGGGGGTAGGGTAGCGGGCTCCTGGAGGCACCTCTCTGGGGTGGGTGCCTCCTCTGGCCCGCTACGAAGGGAAAAGGAAGGGTACATGACCATGTAGCCATTGCATACCAAGTGGCACTGGCAGAGGCACCTCTCTTTTGGGTGCCTCTAGCTCACTAAGAAGGACAGCATACTGGCGTACAGAGTTTTTTGGAACTTTGGACTGGTGAGCGAGGTGAGAGAAGAATGCCTCTGCTGGGCGCCCTCTGACTCACTAAGGACAGTGTACTTGCGTGTAGTGCAATGCGAGTACAGATCTGGCTTAGGGTTGGGGTTAGGGCAAGGGCTAGGCTTAGGGTTATTACGGGTAAGGTTAGGGTGAGTTAGTGGGCTGCACCTCTGGGTGCCTCTGACCCACTAAGAAGGACAGTGTACTGGCGTAAGGGTTAGCATTAGGGTTAGGGTTAGGGCTAGGGTTATAGTGGGCTTTTTATGCCCGACTGGCACATCCCAGAAGTCTCAGTCAAAACCTGGCCAAGTGGCCATGCGATTGGTGGAATGGCTCCAAAAATTTGCATGGCCCCATCCCATGGCCAGCCCATCATTGTGCAGGTGTAAAAAAATAAAAATAAAAATAAAATAAAATAAAATCAATGGGACTGGAGACAGACGTTTATTGCAAGAAAAACCCACTGCTGCTACTGTAAAAATTCAGGCAGTTAAAATACCTAATTTTCGCATGTTTCTGTGTGGTGCTTTGGTGGGTTTTTGGACCACGATTTCAAATAAAAATATTGCGGTCACCATTTTGGATCCCCCCCGCACCGCATGGCATGGCGAGACAACGAGGATGCCCCCCACCAGAGCAGCCCAGGACAGGAGAGGGGGGGAGGCCGGGGACACCCCCCCCCCAGAAACCACCCCTCTGGTAGGTGCCCTCACTCAGGCAGACATATTTTCGCCTGTTTTTTTGGCTGGGAATCGGTTTTTTTAAAAACTTTTTTCTGTGCCTCTTGGCATCACGCGATCACCGTGATGCCATGAACTACAACAACAAATCAGACCAAATTTTTCTTTTATCGGTTCGAGTTCAAGTTCTGACGGCTTAATTGTCGTTACCGTTTCCGTTGCATAACGGAAACGAGTAACGGAAACGGAAACGAGAATTTCGCCAAGTCGTGTCCATGTCTAACAGGTAGTCCTTTGGTTTGATGCAGGACAACTCTTCTTATGTTCTGTTGCTACAGTTATTTTTTTTTCCTCCACTGTTGGACAATGTCTAAATGTTTTAAGTTTCTCTACCAGTGGTGTGGGAGTGGGTGGGAGGCCACCACTGCTTTCTCACTGCAACTGTTGGAAGGAATTTTAAATGACTGGATCTGTAGAGATACATAAATAGAACTGAAGTGCTATTCATCATATATGGAAAAATATCCTTTTCATCATTTTGTAGTAAATTGCTCAGTCAAGATCCCCTTCAATAGCTTTAATTAGTTTCCCCCTCCCATTTGCATTCAAAGCACTTGACTTAATACACTACATGATGGATGTTACCCCAGCAACAAAGTAAAGGAGTGAAAAATCCCAGTAACGAGAGACACTGGATCACTCATCTGGAGAGTTGGGTGGTATTTTTGTTTTACTTTGCAAAAGCCGAATGTTGTAGCTTAAATTTAGGACTGTCATTCCCCACTTCTGAAACATAAGAAGAGCCCTGCTGGATCAGGCCAAAGGCCCATCTGGTCTAGCTTCCTGTATCTCACAGTGGCCCCACCAAATGTGTCTGGGAGCACACAATACTAGATCTCTGTCTCCTGATATCACTCCCCTGCATCTGGCCCTTGATGTACCCTGGTTTTAAGCCTGGAGATTACACATCTCCATCATGGTTTGTAACCTGCGATTGACTTTTCCTCCAGGAATCTGTCCAATCCCCTTTTGAAGGAATCCATGCCAGATGCCATCACCACATCTTGTGGAAGGGAGTTCCATCGACTAACAACACGCTGGGTGAAAAAATATTTTCTTTTGTCTGTTCTTACTCTCCCAGCCCTCAATTTGAGTGTATGTCCCCTAGTTCTGGTATTTTGTGAGAGGGAGAAGAGCTTCCCTCTATCCACTTTACTCATGCCCTGCATTATTTTTTACTTCTCACATGCCTTTTTTCCAGACTAAAGAGCCCCAAATGTTTTAACCTTTCCTCATAAGGAAGGTCCCCCCAGGCCAGTAATCATTTTAGTCACTCTCTTTTGCACCTTTTCCAGTTCCACTAGGTCTTTTTAAATGTTCCACCTATATTAGAAAGCTAGACAGGCTTGGGAGCATGCTTCTGAAATTGAAGCTCAAATCGCTATGGAAACAGGGAACCCACTGGGCACTCTTCCCTTCCATGGGGGAGTTCAGACAGAGCTACCTCATAGGGTGGTTGTGTTACGGTTAAATGTAGGGGAGAGTGCCACACGCCACAGGAGGAGAAATCAAATAAATGTAAAAATGGATTCTGTGACAAGAACCCCAAACCTACAGCTGCTGTGGTCTTTCTGAGTTCTCCCTTTCTCTCCACCTTACGTGCTAGATCAATTTCAGGTTCACCGTTAATGAGGTTACACATAGATCATGCAGAAGAGATGGAAATCGGAATATTTTTAGAAAGCTGTCCGATACCCATTATCAGCAGACTGGAGATCCATCTTCACATTAGTGCTAAAGAAAAAACTCCCGGCTGTTTTCGAGACAGACCGTGGACCCATCATTTAAAACCTGGCCATTGTATCGCCTCCGGGTGGATATCCCCATTTGAAAAATCGCCGCCTTGTTCCCGAGGAAGGAAACCACATTGGCTGTCCCTGGCTCGCTGCAGTTTTTCATGTCAGTTACGCACTTGAGTCCATATATCACAATCCATCTGGCGCTTGCATTTTAATAACCCCTGGGGTGATTTATAATATGTTTCTGGTTCCCCTATATTTAGAAACCAGGCAAGCATCAAGATGCTGGAGCCGCTGCTTGAGTCAAGAGCATCACACATCTTGACAAGATTCACCTTCCTCTCTTCTTGAAATATAGGTTGTTTATTCCCTACAGTTCTGGCCACTTCTGGTTATATGTAGAATTTAAGCAATCTAGATATAGACTTGAAACTCAGCTTTTGGGGTCCATTCTCCCGGCAGTAGGTTTAAACCTCAGGGTCTTGGCTAATTTTGAACTTACACCTTCAAGGTTTTTTAGGAGAAATGAATTAACACCAGCTTCACAGTTAGGAGATTGTGTGTGTGTGTGTGTGTGTGTGTGTGTGTGTGTGTGTGTGTGTGTGTGTGTGTGTGTGTGTGTGTGTGTGTGTGTGTGTGTGTGTGTGTGTGTTGAATCTGGTCTCTGGGTATCTGAATTTCGTTGTATGTGTATACTGTGTATATACACACAATGACAATATATTATTATTATTATTATTATTATTATTATTATTATTATTATTATTATTATTATTATTATTATTATTATTATTAAAAAAGAATGTGATAAAACATTACCTTTCCAAAGGAGCATCCCCCATGTCTACAGTCAACTTCCAAATGAACCCTGTTTTTATCAATGGATGATCACTCATCAACCAGAAGGAATCTAATTTTCAACTTGAAGTTCCACTTTAAACTGTGAAGCTCATGCCATCTCTATTTCTGTCTAGAAGGTTTGTGGGGGGTTGAGGGGAATGGCACTGTGAATACTATTTTACAATGGCTTAAATCCTTCTAGTTATGACCACCAGCATAATAGAATTGCAATTACTCTCTTTGCTGCTACTCTCATCATCATCATCATCATCATCATCATCATCATCATCATCATCATCATCATCATCATCATCATCATCATCATCTCAGAACTTCAGCGCCAAAAGGGACCCAATACTAGAGATGCTTCCAAGCTACAGGACCCAGGATTCTGAGATTTAAAGTAGCATCCGACTGCCATAACTGCAGGGTGTCTCATACCCTTGATAATCATTTTTATTGCCTGCATGTTATGATTTTAATGTATCTTGTGCTATGCAGGGAAAATCTACTTCTGGGATATTTGATGGATACCATAAGCAAACAAAATCTAAGGCAAGAATGAGGCCGTCCGTGGCTTACATGAAATGGCTTGTTGTGGTTTTCGATATTCACAGCAAAAGTTTTCCTGAGGGATTTAAAATGCAACACGCTTGCATTTTAATGACCCCGGCACACAAACACACAGAACTGTCATTTTGGGATGTAGGAAAGGAGCACGTCATGGACCTGGACTCCCTAATCTGGGTCTCACTAGTACAGGATGACTATCCAGCTGCCTGACACATGCTGTGGATAGGATGATGATGCAAACAGAAGGCTCCTGGTGTGTGTGTGTGTGTGTGTGTGTGTGTGTGTGTGTGTGTGTGTGTGTGTGTGTGTGTGTGTGTGTGTGTGTGTGTGCGTGTGTGTGTGTGTGCGTGTGCGCATGTGTGTTTTCCTCCTCAGCAAATATATTTGGGAAAGGGAAGGCAAATGTGCCCCCACTCCCCACCCCCACCCCCAAAAAAAGAAACTCCTGGTTTTGGTGCAGACTCAGCAGTGATTTCAAGTTCTGCTCGAGCTATTTAGCCATCCATCACACATGAGAAAACCCCCATCGGCTTTGCAGGGACTTAGACGACAGTAATTTCTGCATAGGCTTCCCCTCCAAACGCATCAGAAAGCTGACAGCTGCAGGGCTTCTGATGGGAACAGCCTGCGTGCAGCTGCCAAGGCAAGGTGAATGCTCTTTTAATGGCCAGCTCTCCCTCTGCCCTTCTGCACTGCTTCTTTGGAGGAGCTACCCGACCCCACGCCTTCTCGGGATAAAATACGGAGGTCCTGTTGGTTTGATTGCAAAGACAGGACTGCGGACAGTCTGCAAGGGTTGGCTTGACAAAAGGAGACTCTTTGCACAGCAAGGCTGGGACTGGGGCTGGTTCAAGGGCATGGGTTCCGCTTTGGGCAGGTGAATGTGTACCTCCATTAAGGTGAGGATGTCTGTGAAGATTCTCAGTCATCCAGGTGAGTTTATCTGGAAGTTGAGTCATGGCTACTGGACTTCTTTTTTGAGAGATAGAAACGTTTCGCTGTTCATCCAAACAGCTTCATTGGTCTGTTCATTCGCCGTTTGGATGAACAGCGAAACGTTTCTATCTCTCAAAAAAGAAGTCCAGTAGCCATGACTCAACTTCCAGATTAAGGTGAGGAAAGAATGCCGGCAAATGGGTGATGTGTCCAGGAATGTGCTTTTAAAGTAATATAATAAAGGCAGACATCAAGCTGATTGGCCCTTTCCAGAGTTTTCCAGGCAGGGTCCCTTCTCCTGGGAAGACCCTAGGGTTGTGCAGCTTGCCCAAGGCCACCCAGGCTGGCTCTTCTCCCAGGAGGCCCCATGGGCCAGTATTATTTATTTATTTATTTATTTATTTATTTATTTATTTATTTATTTATTTATTTATTTATTTATTTATTTATTTATATCCCTCTAGCTACATGGCTACTCTGGGCGGTTTGCAAAGTTGTACAAATATCATTCAAGATGCACAATAAATAAACAATCCAATGATAAAAACATAATAAGAAATAAAACAATATCTATCAGAGTGTCAAACAGGAGCAAGATGGCCCGAAAAACAAACAAGCAAACAAAAAAAAAAGTGCATAAACAGTGAATCCTTCATAGCATATATTAATACCCAGGGAAAGCCTTTTTAAATAGCCACATCTTTAGAGGTTGCTTAAAGACCAGGAGGGAAGATGGCAAACAAATCTCAGGGGAAAGTTGATTCCAGAGGTGAGGGGCCACCATTGAGAATGCCTGATTTCTTGTGAAAAATTTACGGGCCTCCTTCAGCGATGGCACCCTCAGATGCCCTGCCTGAGATGACTGGGTGTTACGGGCAATATTTTGCGGCAGAAGCTGCAAAATACTGGGAGTACACCTGGAGTACTGGGTCCAGTTCTGCACATCTCAGTTTTTAAAAAGATGTTGACAACCTCGAACGGGTCCAGTTGAGGGCAACCAGAATGGCTGAAGGTCTGGACGAAGTGTCTTATGAGGAGCAGCTTAGGGAGCTGGGAAAGTTTAGCCTTACAAAAAGAAGGCTGAGAGGGGATATGATAGCCATGTTTGAAAGGATGTAATATCGAAGAGGGGACAGGTTTGTTTTCCATGGCTTCAGAGACTCGGACTCGAAGCAGTGGTTTCAAAATACAGGAAAAGAGATTCCATTTGAACATTAGGAAGAACTTCCTGATGGTCAGAGCTATCCGTCAGTGGAAGATGCTGCCACAAAGGAGGTTGGTGGAGTCTCCTTCTTTGGAGGTTTTTAAGCAGAGGCTGGATGGCCACCTGTCGGGGGTATTTGATGGGGGTTCCTGCATGGCAGGAGGTGGGACTGGATGGCCCTTGAGGTCTCTTCCAACTCTATGATTCTATGAACCTCTCCCAAACCCATTGGACTAGCCAGTTATCCAATTCAGACTTATGGTGACCCTTCTTAAGGTTTCCCAGGTAGAGAATAACTAAGACCCAAGTCAACACACCAACCATGCCTGATTCAGGAAATTAAATATGGTCGGTCCTACTGAGTATGTGAGTGGGAAGCCTTTTCTCCAGGGTGCGGGATCCTGCCCCAATATTAGGCTAGGCAGATGGGTACATTAAATTGAACCTAGCAGCTTTTTCTCCTCCTCTGTTCTTGTTTTCATTAGTTCAGCAGGTAACTAGAACTGTTTCTAGTTACATTTGCAGTGGCAGCTATGTGTCCCTGATATTATTACTGTACTTAGGCATGTCCTTTTATAGAATTCTAACAGTTTGCTTAAAAGTAACTAAATGTAACCATGTCAGTTATGTTTGATAATCACACTGGCTGTCATCTTGAAGAATTCTAATGTTTTGCTTAAAAGTAACAAAATGTAACCACGTCCGTTATGTTTGATACTAAGCAAGTAAAGAATTGAACTTAAAGTAAGAACAGAAACTGATCTGGGTTCCCGGTGCTTGACTGTAACAAAAGGCTGTGTAGAAACAACTTTCCAAACTGTGCATTCAAAGAGTTCCAGTTTTTAGTAGACCGGAAGAAACCAAATTAACAAGAAGGAGAAAGCAATTAAAGCCGAGAAGAAAACATGACCCACTTCCTTTTTACCAAGGTTAGTAGCACAGAGGGTGAAAGAAAGTGCCGGAAGGCATTGCTGGCTGAGCTAGTGTCCTTGTTATACTTCACCAGAACAAGTGTCAACAGAAAGCATCCAGCACCCTTGAAGCAGGTGATTGGCCTTTGTGAGCAGATTTATGCCAGGAGCATTAGTCAGGCATGCATGGGACTAAGGGCGCTTTTACACGACCCCTAAGATTTGCTGGTCACTTAAATTTGGACCAGAGATCTTAGGGGTTTGTCGCTCTTCGTGTGTCCCCACCCCTCCACACTTCCTGGCTGCTGGCTGCATGAGGGGAGGGAGAAAAAAAGGGACAAAAGAATAAAGGCTTACCTCCCGGTGCAGGTGGAAGCTGCTGGGAGCCCCGTCACTTCCTGGTTCCTTCTCTTAAAGGGGCGGGAGGCAAAAAAACAACAAAAAGAAACGAGGAGAGCCCGGCACATCCGCATCAAGATTTTTCACCCTTGAAGAGCAGGTACCTGAAAAGTGCGCTGGGACCCGTTTAGGTGGGCGTGGTCGCACTTAATTTTCAGTAAGCTCCGGAGCTGGTGGGTAAACAATTTTAAGCTCCAGAGCTGGGAGCCATTTGCGGCGGAGTTTAGGGGTCGTGTAAAAAGGCCCCAAAACCCAGAGAACAGGGGTGGTTGGTTGTCTCTCGGTCTTCCTGGAGGGAAGTTCTCATGTAACCCTCTTTGCAAGGGCTGAAGTGCTGTTTACCTGGCAGGGTAAACAGAGTGGTCTGCTGGTTCTGGATTCTCTGGGGACTTCACAGACCCATGAGAACAAAAGAACAAAGAACACCCACACCAACACCCACACCCACCCACCACAAACATATGGACTTTGGAAGCTCAACAGGGCCAAATATGACTAATATCGGGATGAAAGAGCAGCAGGTAGGGCTGGGAAAGAGCTCTGGCTGAAGCCTGGGAGGGAATCAGATTTCATCAGATTCCAGGTCTGGAGAAACAGACCTGGGATCTGAGCAAGCTAGAGATGGCTTTCTCTTATTCCGTTAAGCACATTTCCCCTATCTCTGGAATTTTTTATGTTGTACAGATTTTATGTTATACAAACTGTTTGTTATACAAGGGTCCACTATATATGGGTGACATTGTGCATAACTATTTTAATTTGTACATGCATTGTGTGAAGAGCAATATGAATACCACAGACAGCTACAATGACATTGTAAATAATAATAATTGTGTGCCATCATGTCAGTTCTGACTTGTGGCAACCTATTCCAGGGCTTAGCTATTGCGATGAGATGGCCTAATTTTTGTACAAAAGCCTAAATCTTGTTCCTAGTCTCAACAGAAGGAAGACCTGATGAATGATGACTCAATACTTTTGTAAATTCCTTTGATGCTATAGGATTCCTCTTGTTAGGACACCTAACTGTTTCAAGATGGCTAGGTTCAAACTAATAAGCAATTAAGACCCATTAGCTTTAGAAATGTATCTGGTAGGGGGTGGAAACAGATGGTTTGGGCAGATGATGAGAACTGGAAAAAAATTAGCATCAACTCTTGCTTTTTGATATCACTGCTGAAATTTGGTGTAATCCTTCTCAGCATCCCTGGCCTGGAGTCCTTCCTCCTGGTTTTATAAGACCTCCTAGACAAAAAGTGTGGAATAGTCTGACTTTTCTCTGATATCCGTCTGTGTTTTGCAGCTGAATCATCTGACTTTTGCTCTAAGCCGCTAAAAAGATTTACAGCCAGTGTGGTTAATTCCACATTAAACTGCTAATAGTGTTTCAAGGTTACCTGCCTAGAAAACCTTGGAGGTTCTGTATAATTATTGCACATTATTAGAGCCAGCTTTTGAGAAATGGACATTGTGCACAAATATTTGATTCATCGTAGGAAGCGATGAAGGAGGCAAACAGGAGAGGGGAAAGAGCAACCTGTATGTCCGTACATTGCCTTTCTGGTTCCACCGATACTTATATTTTTGTTGAGGTTCCTGTCACCAAATTGATCAGCAGGGCTGATTAACTCACAGCTTGTGTACAACAGTTACAGCACCAGTTGAAGAAAAAAAGAGAGAGACTAAGCATGTCGCTCAGGAATTTAACTGTATAGTTTGTGGTCTCTAAGCTGCAAGATGGCATTGGGAACAGGGGTCAGTTTCACCTTGGAGCAGTTCCATGGGCCAGAAGGGAAAATCTGCAGCTTTGCTGTCCCAATTTTTTTTTTTTTCTGTCTGAAGCAGCAGGGAGGGAAGGCTCTCCCCACACTGCAGCTGTTAAGGTTGGCCATGCCCTTCTGCCATCTAAAGCAGAAAGTCCCCCAACCTACAGTTCATGAGTCAAAAAGTGGTCTGAATATCCATTAGTTCCCCTTTTATGAGGACTTGCTGCCAGACCTCCCCTCCCTGATGGTAGAGCTGGTCCATGCTTGGAGGTCCTTAAACATAAGATATGTTTTGGAACAATACTGGGTGATATTCTAGCAGCACTAATACTGTCTTAATTCCCCCTTCCTCTAAGCTAATTGAATCAATCATGGATTTTAATAATGTAATTCCAGAGGGGTATCATGGCAGCTGCCCTAATTGCACAGATCTAAAAAGCTGGTGTTTGCTCAATCCACCCAAAATGCCCATTCCCCCTCTCTGCCTCTCTCCTCTTCCTGGTCTTTTTTCTATCTTGACCTGTCCAACACCACCCTTTCAAAAATAAATCTTCTAAAGGCAGGCTGTCGATATCTTAAAGCAAACGAGGAAGAGACCTCTGCGGTTCAGCCCAAGGCCGACTGTCTCCCCTCTCTTCTGCATTTAAGTCTTTGTCAAAATAAATTTACCTCAAAAGTTGCTCCATTAACCTCTTGGGAGAAAATATTAGAGCAGACTTTCATGGGATTATGTCACAGGCGGTGAAACGAGAGTGGTCAGGCCTCAGCCATAAAGAGTTGCTCTGTGTGTGTGTGTGTGTGTGTGTGTGTGTGTGTGTGTGTGTGTGTGTGTGTGTGTGTGTGTGTGTGTGTGTGTGTGTGTGTGTGTTTAAATTCAGACTGCTTGTCTCAAATCACATTCTTGTTCTTTTAAAGTGTAGTAACAGGAGGGGAAGTGAGGCAGGGTCACATTTCTGGGCCTTCTGAGGAGCAGAAAGGGTGACCTGCCCCACCGTGCTTAAGTTTTGCTAGTTCTGGCCAGCAAGTGAAATGAACAGTTGTAGGTAGCCATTGCTTAATTCAGGCCACCCTCCTGTTGAGCAACAAGGAATAGCTGCATTGTAAGCACAGCCAATCTCGCCTGAATTCGGAAGCTAAGCAGGGTCGGCCCTGGTTAGTACTTGGATGGGAGACCACCAGGGAATACCAGGTGCTGTAGGCGACTGGAGTAGGAACTGGCAAGCCACCCCAGTATTCCTGCCAAAAAAACTCCATACTGGTTAAATTATTTGAGTCCCGTCACTCAAAATGCTACACATTCTTCTCCCAGCAAATAGAAATTTATAAGCACAATCAAGTTAAATAGCAAGCTAAGCTTAGAGGCATTTCAAATGCACATTGATCAGAATATGCAAACAATTTCATAGTATCATGGAGTTGGAAGGCCAACCCTCCTTTTGGGACTGGGATATCTGCCATGTGGTTGTCCACATTTTTCCTGAATGCCTCCAGAGTTGGAGCACTCACCACCTCTCAAAGTAATTGGACCTACTGTCGTACTGCTCTAACAGTTAGGAAGTTTTTCCTGATATTCGACTGAAATCTGGTTTCCTTTCACTTGAACCCATTGCTATGTGTCCTGCATTCTGGGTTGATGAAGGACAGATCCTGGCAGAAGCTTAGCCAGGATTCGCAGCACCTGGGGACAAAGTTTGTTTTTGGGCCCTTCCTGCCGACCCCCATTGCACCCACCCAGCAATTGGGGGGGTGAACCCTGCAGGTGTGGGGTGGGTGGGTGCATGCACACGGCATGGGAAGAGGAGGAGGAGGACGTAGTAGCTACCGCGCTCCTGCCTGCCTGGTGCACGGCCGCAGTGGAGGCAGCGGAGGGAGTGCCGTTGCCAACCTTAGGGGAAAGGAGGACTGTTGGGCAGTGGGAGGGTGCACGGTTTCCTCCTCCCCCTCCCCCTCCAGGCACCCCCTGATTGCTGCACCCGAGGGCAAATGCACCCTTCTCTCCCCCCCCCCCAATAAGCTCCTGGATCCTGGGCCTCCTTTGGAAGACAGCCCTTGAAATGTTTGAAATGTTGTAAGGGTTCAAATCTCTCCAAGGTCGGTTCCGATCCATATATGAGATCTGAGTCAGATTGCGGTTGAACTTCAAATGGATTTTTATTAACTGGTATTTTATAACAACTTGAATGTATAACATCTTCAGGCACTTGAGCTTGTTTAAACAAGTTAGATATATTAATTGGTTCAAATAAATCTTCTAACTCTAACTGAAAAGGACTGGTTTCTTGTGCAAGTCCCTTTAACAGAAAGGGTGACTGACCGTCCCCCGACCCATACACTGAGTGCCACAGCACGGGTGTCTTGCCCATTGAGTGACCGGATTTTCCTGGCTGGTTCTCCTCCATTCTGACTGAAATCTTTCGCTAGTCTCAGGCCACCTTAAGGGTCTTACTTCTACGGACCACCTGAACTCTTCAGGCTCTTTCCTTCTCCATCTTTTCTCCTCCTCCTGAAAGAAGCTGCTGTCCGTCTGACTGCCCCTGTCGGTTACTGGTCCTCTCCAACTGCCACCTCCCGCGCCCTCACTCTCACTCTCTACCCACTCATCAATCTCTTCCTCGTGCCTCTCTCCCATATCGCACACTTCCTCTGCCACCCACAACACCTCTTTATTGGATTCAGTTACAATCTTTTCATCTTTCATGCTAAATCCTTCAAAGGCCATCACCAATTCTCCCTCTTTGGTCTCTTCCACAATCTTCTGTGGTGCTCTCTCAGACGGCTCATTACTAATGAACCCCTCACAAATGTGCTATTGTCTCCTTTTGTCAATGCTATTAAACATGCCCCATTCTTTCACAGATTAAGTAAGAAGGACTTCAAGGAAAAGGACAAGGTCCCTAAAATCCTAAAAAGCTGAATGCTAGGATATTTGGGTCACATCATAAGGAACAAAAAGGGCAGACCTTCACAGTTTCTCATTTGCGGGGGGGGAATCAGCAGGGTGGGGTGGGGTGGGAGGGAGACACTGCAGAAGCAGCTGGAAAAAACCTGGGAGATTGGGCTGGATGCCACACAACATTTTAAATTTAGAACTGCGACATCTAAAGTCAAAACAGTTGGGATGATGCCCAACCTCTTGTAGCAAAGAAACAAAACAAAGTCTGTGAACCCTTCCCGATGACAGCCAGGGGTGTCTGAGGAATGGGCTGCGATCTATAAGCATTTGCTTTGGAATCAATCTGTTAAGACCCAACGGTGCTACAATACTCTGCTTTTTTGGGTTTGTTTGGGGATCTGTTATGGAGGCTGAAATGAGTAACCTTACAAGCTTTCTGAAAAGGAAGCTGGTTTTTTGAGCTTTTTCTGCCTGCTGCCCTAAAGCCTTTAGATAATAGAGGGAGAAGCTCATTTCGGGGAAGAGCAGAAAATGGCAAATAATTATGCTATCGGGCTGGCAATTACGTTGCTTTTTAGGACAATCTGCATCGTTTTCCTGTATTCCTTAGGCTTCTATGTGCTGACAATGTAGGAGAAAGAGAACGGATACGAATATAATTCCGTGGATTTGTGTATTTCTCACTCTTGTGTGTGTTACTTGCCACCCAGAGATCATTTTAGCAAAGAAAGAAAGAAAACAACAACACAACACATTGAGTGACTGATCCGGTCCACCCACCCCACAAGGAGATGCATAAAAATCATTTAATCTATGCAGTCCCCCCCAAATTCCAAAAAAAGAATACTAGTTAACATAGAGGTATGGGGGAAAGTCTACAAACAGGGATCAAACATCTTCGTTAATAAAGAAAATGATGCAGGGGCGTACGTATAACCTGGAAAACTGGAAAGATCCCCAGGCAGTCTAATGTGTGTTGCTAGTATCATTTAGCTAACTGTTGCAATGGGTCTTATCTGGTCTCCCTTATAATTTCATGGCCTATAAAAGGGACACCCCCCTTGTATTGAAACTTGCTGCAGGTTTCAAAGTATTACAGCAGAACTGGGGCAAGGGCTGGCGTAAGGGGGCTGGTGGACCATCTGTGACGCTGTCTTTTAGGGTCATTTTTAGCAGAAGAAGAGCTGTCTGTATCATTTTTTTTTATCCCTGTGTGTTCCACACAGTTGCTCATGAAATGCAATATTTGCAGCCACGCGCGCATGTCCCTAGGCTCAGCAAAGCATTTATTTTTTCCTGCCCGAAGCAAAGAAAATGACTTTCTCCTGATCCTGCATACAGAGGGAAACTGCTCAGGTTATTAAATCTCTCTTTGATGCTATTAAGGGAGCAATGTCCTAAAAATGCAATTAATTGCATTAATGGTTGTTGCAAAAACCCGTTAATTTTGCATCACTTCTCTCTCTCTCTCTCTCTCTCTCTCTCTCTCTCTCTCTCTCTCTCTCTCTCTCTCTCTCTCTCTCTCTTTGAAAAAAAAATCCAGCACTTTTAGGATTACCAAGTAAACCAACCTAGAACTGAAACCATCCCTGTGAAACACAGTGTTCATACTTGAGAGCATTGTTTTAAAAGACGACTATTAACATAACATAAGAACATAAGAAGAGCCATGCTGGATCAGGCCAAAGGCCCATCTAGTCCAGCTTCCTGTATCTCACAGCGGCCCCACCAGATGCGTTTGGGAGCGCATGAGACTAGATATCTGTCTCCTGATACCACTCCCCTGCATCTGGCCCTTGAAGTACCCTGGTTTAAAGCCTAGAGATTACACATCTCCATCATGGTTTGTAACCCGTGATGGACTTTTCCTCTAGGAATCTGTCCAATCCCCTTTTGAAGGCATCCAGGCCAGATGCCATCACCACATCCTGTGGCAGGGAGTTCCATAGACTTTGCGCTGGGTGAAAAAATATTTTCTTTTGTCAGTTCTTACTCTCCCAGCACTCAATTTGAGTGTATGTCCCCTAGTTCTGGTATTTTGAGAGAGGGAGAAGAGCATCCCTATGTCCACTTTACTCATACCCTGCATTATTTTGTATGTCTCAATCATATCCCCCCTCAAGCGCCTTTTTTCCAGACTAAAGAGGCCCAATTGTTTTAGCCTATTTAGACTATTGAACGCAAACATTACTCTTGACAGCCCCAAGGAATGGTATCTCTTGCCCGTGGTTGTTTTGCTTTTGAAATTTAATATTTTTTTCCTTCCATCAAACATATTTTTAAAAGGACAATTAGATTTCTAATAGCTCCTTAAGATCAAGAACTGTGACTATTTCTCTGATATGAAATACCTGTAGTAGATATCCACTGCAGGGTTTAGAAAAGTTTTCTGCCGATAATTTCAGAGTGTTCTGGGTCAAACTGCTATCAGTGGGCCCTGCTATCTGCTGATTCCGTTATCCGCTGCCTGAAAATATTAAATAAAAAAACCACAGAACACATATTCATTTGTTTTTCCACAATGTATTTACCAGAGTTAGCCACTATGAGGGGCCAGAGACCATGCTATGTCTACTATTTGCTACCTCTTCTTTCTTTCTTTCTTTCTTTCTTTCTTTCTTTCTTTCTTTCTTTCTTTCTTTCTTTCTTTCTTTCTTTCTTTCTTTCTTTCTTTCTTTCTTTCTTTCTTTGCCTCCAAGGGGCAGGGGGAGGGCTTTGAACTGATCTCTTGTGTAGATCAGAACAGAGATGGAAAAAGAATTTTAATTGTAATGAAGCAGGTGGTCCATTTCTGATTTAATGCAGAGAAGGTTGAAGTGGGGAAGATCTGTATTTTATTGCAAAGTCATAATTCCAGGAGACTATCAGGAACAGAAAAAGACCTTTGTGGCTGTCTGTTTAAATGTTTTGGAGGGGGCATCGCACAGTTTCCCCAAGGCACTCTGTCCAATTTTATAACATTTTCCCTCTCTTCAGTAAGATAGTCCCCCGACAGAGTTTTTTCAGGGCAAAGGGTCCTGCGATGTGAGGCAGCAGCCATTTGTTCCTGGGCCATTAATTGCCCGTGGCAGGAGCTTCTGGCAACGTGCTGACATTGCTGAAATGGCCCAGGGATGGCCTCGCGGAAATAAGTGAATTTCTATACACTAGCGCAGAGCGAGGAAGCCTTATTTATATATGGAGGGGATGTTAATAAAGCCATATTTCACTGCCGGCACCCCAAGGCCACCGTCGGCTTGCACCGTTCAGCACCATTGATTCTTTTCTCTCTCTCTCTCTCTCTCTCTCTCTCTCTCTCTCTCTCTCTCTCACACACACACACACACACACACACACACACACACACACACACACACACACACACACACACACACACACACACACACACACAAATGGGTTATCCTTTGTAGAAGTTGAGGAGCTTCACTGCCATAGAACTGTGCACCTGCCCTTAGCCATTTCCCCCTGTTTGACTAACAGGGAGAAATGCCTAAACAACATGGACAACACCCCCCCAGCTGTATTTTGCTTGCTCTAAGAATGTTGGGAAAGACTGAAGGCAAAAGGAAAAGAGGACAGCAGAGAATGAGATGGTTGGACAGTGTCATTGATGCAACCAATATGGATTTGACCAAACTCCGGGAGGCAGTAGAAGATAGGAAGGCCTGGCGAGCTCTGGTCCATGGGGTCACGAAGAGTCGGACACGACTGAACGACTGAACAACAACAACAAAGAATGTAGATGTCCTCCCCCAAAGAGAGAGAGAGAGAGAGAGAGAGAGAGAAAAGACGGAGTAACTCACCTGATTTTGAATACTACAATGGGTCCCTTCCTTGGTTGCTCAGATGTTCTTGGACTGCAAGTCCCAAAAATCTGGTGCATCCATGGCTTTGACTCGATTTTTCATATTGCTTGTGTTTACCTTTTCTCAGGCTGCTACTTGTGTGTTCCTTTGCTCATATTTATATCCTTATTGCTTTTTGCTTTCATGTTGTCTTTTAAGGGTGTAGGCAGCATTTTATAATTGTTTTTCACTTTAAATATGGTCGTTTAATGATGCAAGGCATCTTTGTAGGCTTATTGCTTCTAACTTCAAATATTGTCTTTCAAGAGGCTAAGCTGCTTTTTTAAAGTTGCTTTCAGTGTTAACTTTGGGCCTTTTCACACGACCCCTAAGATCCGCTGGCCACTTTAATTCGGACCAGAGATC